>OZ001353.1:9637002-9850542 GCA_963924055.1 Drosophila limbata
ATGAATTGAGATCCCTGAGAATCTTATCATAGAAATCCTAGAGAGTTTGCCAAATGAATGAAGTGGCATAGGAATTGAGACTACTATAAGCTCTGCAATAAAAAAGTTACGATAGTTTAAAAATATTTCATAGCACCGTGATGATTCTTGAGATCATACAATTAGGTAGTAGTTATTGGACACTGAAAAAGGCTTTTAGGGAAAGTTAGCAAATATAATTCCAGGAAAGTTTTATAGTTTTTAGTTTAATCTTAAGCAGACAAAGTAAAACAGGCATTCCGATTTTTGCGTCTTAATAAAAGTGCGAAATTTAATAAAAGTTGTTCAGTTGTTTCTAAGCCCCTTTGATCAAAGATATCACTTTTAAATTTCTTCTGACTTCTGTTTACTGCATAGTCATAGTTTGCATCCTAAAGATACAAGCTGCAGCTAAAATTTGTTACTCAAACTTTTGATTATCGAAGAGATACGAACACGAGTTTGGGCCTTGCTTATCGATGTAAAGGCTTTGTATTTTTAGACTGTTTGCTTCGATGACTTTCTAATGGGCGCGATAAGGGTTAATTGTGTAGTTAAGGAGGCGGGGGAGGTAATTTGCCTTGGCACCAATTGCATTATTGTCGGAATCAAGCGTATTGGACTAATTGTCGCATGTTTCGCATAGCGCACATATCCACACACATTCACAAGTAACTGTATCTGCACGTACGTGTCGTCTTCAGAGTTCTCCAGCTGCTGTCACAATTCCCATAGTTGGTCAATAGCACGCAGATGCCAACTGACTGTTTGGCCAATGGCCTTCGATATGCGTGGTATTGTGTTGTGTTTTGCTGGGGGTGTTGTCACATTTGTGGCTCATGACTCTAATTTTGTACCGAATGTCAAAGCGAAATCACAAAATCCGCCAACAACAAAAACAATATCATAAATCTTTCTACTTTGAGCTCATAAAAAATACATTTCTCTCTCACTCTCTAGTTTTTTTGGTCACAAGTCCAAACAGGTGATAAGATAGACGAACATCAAATGCTGCTGTCTGCAGTTTATGGACAATTTGATGCTCTTAGAGCGCCACACAATTGATTGATGACAGCTTAATTTGGGTTAATAATAATGCTTAACTGGGTTAAATTCCTTCAAAACTTACTAAAAATATCTGAAATTTTGCATATTTTTTTTCAAGAGATATGTAAATTTGGCATTTAATGCTTAATGTCTTTGGCAATAGTCTAATATTGTTTGTAAAAACTAAGTTAAATTGTCTTTTGAAATTTTCAAATTACTTGTCTTGCAATTTACCATGTTTATTTAGTGCAGCATACTTTCAAGCGCAATAAAATGTCCCAAAGCCAAGCTTGGTACTTTCTTTAAAATTTCCTAATTCATGTCATTTATTTCCGTAGCATACTTTCAAGCGCAAGCAAAATTCCCAAAGTCTTACTTGGTTCATTCCTTCAATTTTTCCTTTGATTTTGAAATTTGGTGCATGCTTTCAAGCATCATCAAAAATGTACCCAATCCTACATTGCTTTGTAAAACCGTTTTACATTATTACAGCTAAACGCTATCAAGCCCAACTTGGTACTTTTTGAAAACTTCACAAAAGGTTTGTTGCATACTTTTAAGCGCACAAATAACAATTTCAAAATTTTACTTTTGAATAATTACTTTAGTAATTTATTTTTGAAAACTGGAAAGCCCATTAAAATAAAACTGTTAGAATTTGTGAAATTCACGTAATACACGGATTATAACGATCGATCTTCAGAGAAATAGTAGAGAAATAGCTAAGTAAAATTTAAAAATGTCTGGAAAGTGGTCTTTTAGGTAATCAGAAAAGTAATTATTTGGCTGAGATCCAAAAGATAGTCAGATAGATGAGTAGAGATTTCCTATTCGATCCCTTGGCAACAGTATCAAGATGCATGTGGGAACTCATGTTCCCCGGGCGGAGAATACAATACGATTACTCGTAGATAACTTAACCTGGCGACCAGTGTGCGTCATTATTATAAGACCCCATAGTCGAGATAAGGCCACTATCAAACAGCAGTAGCCACAGTGCCGTCGGGCTACTGCCAACGTCCAGTTGTCATTTGGAGTGGTCCGAACAAAGTGCACGGGCCAGCAAAATGGTTGGAAAATGGAACTTCGGGGGCCATTTTCATGTGCTGGGACATCACAAGGTCGCCTCAGGTTAAGAGCAAGTCGAAGATTGAAGCTAATAAATATTCTATATATTGTGTATTCCTAAACAGAACTCAGACAACTCGCAATCCTCGGGAAACACACGCAGCAGCAGCGAAGTGCAACGTAGTTCCTCCGGCTCCAGTTCGTCAGGTGCTGCTCCTGTGGCAACGGCGGTCGCCTCATCCCCGGAGCGACTGCAACGCCGTCGATTGCTGCAGATGATCTCCAACTACGATCAGCAGAACAAGCAGTTGCATCGGGAACTGGCCAAGGAGAAGCGACGTCGCACCGAGGAACTGGCCTGTGTGGTCAAGTCGCTGCTCTGCTTCGAGTCCAAGCTGAAGAACGACATGAAGACGGTCAACCAGCGACTGTTGGATCGCGATGCCGAGATCTGTCGCCTGCTTCGCCAGAATCGTGCTCTGCGCAAGCGTCTGGTCGACCATCAGCGGGATGAGGGCATGGTCGCCGACCAGGAGACGCCTGTCGATCAGGAGGAGCAGCATGTGGAGGAGTGCCTGATCCTCGAGGCTCTCCAATGCAACAATTGCCGCAAGCAATTCTATGACATTGAGCTGAGAGCCAACGGCACACAGACTTCTGTCAAGGAGCTGGGCGTCAGCGCCAAAGGTAAGATCAGAGATCTATTGATCTCGTTATACTCTTGCAGAGCGGGGATTAAGATAAGGTCCGGAAGTGCGTAGGACAGGATGGGAAGGTCAGACAGCGAGACCGAAGTCGAGAGCACGAGGGTTGATGGAATGTGGGGAAGGATGTATGATGACCGGTCCCTTTGGACTAGGCCCGCCCGTGGAGCCACCCAGTGGAGTCCAGGAAAAGTGCCAGAATGCCCAGTTTGTCAAAGAAAGGCTGTCCGAAGAATCGGGCTCGCTTTCTGAGAAGTGCAGGGCAGTCACAAAGAAGGTGTTGGACACTCTCCATCTGCTCATTGTACCCACAGCTGCGACAGAAGTCTTGGTACGGTCCAGCATACCGTTGTGCCATAAGGCCGACTTAACAGTGTCCCGCCAAGACCCCTTCAGTAACCTATTTGAGTAAAGTCGCACATAAGTTATATACATATGTATATTCTTTATCTGTTTGTTTAAAAAGAAGTACAGGGGTCTATTAACTTTGACACACAAAGAAATGTGCGTAACAGGCAGAAGGAGGCGTGGCAGTCTATATATTCATGATCAGCATCAACAGCCGAGTCTATATAGCCATGTCCGTATATCCGTCCGTACGTCTGTCCGTCTGTATTGACGCCTAGATCTCAGAGACTAAAAGACCTAAAGATTCCAAACTTGGTAAGTAGGTCAGTCTATATTCCACACAGATCGAGTTTGTTTTAGATTTTGGATCGGGCCACTATATCATATAGCTGCCATAGGAACGATCAGTCGAAAATCATGGCTTAGTATGAAAAACTTTTTTGTTGTTTAAGATATCTGAACCAATAATGAATAATGTAATTTTATTTTAAGCAGTGTTTGCTTTACCATAGTAAGTACGGGGTCTCCGTCCACTAGTTTTTATATGAACTAATTTGAAACTTTCTTTAAATTTTCAAATTTTTAATGAGTAATCTTCATTCCTTAAAGCCCCTTCAGACGAGCACATTTTTACCGACACTTTTTGTCAAAAAGCTGTCCGTGTCGATCACCATCGCTCACCGATGGAATAGAACGTGTTCCATTTCCATCGGTGAGCTTCGGTTTTTCACCGGCGCTTTGAAATTTTGTGTGGTTACGCGACACGGACAGCTTTTAGACAAAAAATGACAAAAAGTGTCGGTGAAAAAGCGCTCGTCTGAAGGGGCTTTTACTAGGAAAGTCCCAATTGTTTCTTGAGATATATATATTTTTTTATATGCATTTATTATTTCTTGAGATATCCCAGACAATCTCACAAACTGTGTCTTCTACATTTTGGTTAACAGAATTTCGTTAAAATAAAAGTAAATTAATATTGCTTTCATCGGTATAATCGGTTAAAAATCGAATTTTACTTTGTTTTTCCTTAAAGTATCTGGGCCAATCTCACAAATTGTATATTTGCTGGCCAAATTTAAGTAAAATCAAACTAAATCGAATCTTCATTTTTTCCTTGACGCTGTGATTTAAAATTCAACTTATCCTCCTTCCTTGCAGCTGAGCACGGCTCCTCCAGCGATGACACCGTCTCATCGTCGTTCTATGGCGCCAGGCGCAGTGTGCGCTACACGAGCAAACGAACCGCGGGCACGTTCCGGGATTACATGCGATCCCGGGCGATGCACATCGACGATGCGGCGCTGGAGCAGCAGTCGGAGGAGAACACGAGCAGCATCAGTCGCGAGGATTCGCAGACGAGCTACGAGCAGCTGCACAACTATGCCAGAGCCATGGAGCGTATGCACGGCGTGAAGTCCAACTTACAGGATGGCGACTACTCCGAGCAGAGCAGCCTGGAGCTGGAGCAGCAGCAGCAGCAACGTCGTCGCAACAGTTCCGCCTCCAGTCGGAGCAGCAAGACGACTTCATCGTCGGTGGCAGCAGCGCAACTGGAGGAGGATGACGGCATCTTCTCCCCAACACAGGACGACGAGGACTTCGATGAACTGGATGCGGAGCAGGAGCAGCAGCTAATGTCCCGCGGTGCTATCAAAATTGTGCAACGTCGCTGCGCCGAATTCTCCGAGGCGTCGCCGAAGCAAATCTATGAGACGACGACAGATGATTGGTATGCCAGTGCCTCGGATCAGGAGGAGCTGAGTACGGCGCCAAGCGCAGTGGCCAAACCATATGGTCAGGGCGCCGTCAATCCCGTGCTGGAGTGCGTCAATCAGATACTGCTGCAGCAGTCCATGGAGGAGACCTTGCGTGATCCACCACCAAGCGCCACGCCCAAGTCCGCCATGGCACCCAAGGCAGCCGCCAATCTGCCACGTCGGAGCTCGCTGAGCGGACGCAGCGGAACGAATGGACGGAAGCGTGTGCACTTCTCCACCAAGAACAGCATGGTGCATGTGCCGCGCCACGAGGATGTGGAGGAAGCCCATGCCGATGAACTGATCTCACACTATCATCCCATGTCATCCGCCGCCGTCGTCGCTGCTCCCATTCCCATTCCCGTGCCCGGTGATACCTTAAACTACGAGAGCATCTATAGCAATGAGTACGAGCCCATTGGCTCGGAACGTGCCTCCAACCTGTATGTGGACATGGCTGCCGCAGCCGCAAATGGTAGCGTCGCCCTTGGGAAGACATTGCCACAGAAACTGCCGCCCGCTTTGCCGCCGAAGCCGGCGAATCTGTTGAAATTCAAGAAATCGCTGCAACAGCTCGAGGAGATTGAGGACGAGGGCGACTGTGCCGTGTCCACGACAACAACCAGCGAGCCGGATTACTGTTCCATAGCCGAGGTGGGCGTGACCAGCGTACAAATTGTCGCCGATGTCCACAAGGCGCCAGAATCGAGCACGCCCACGGAACCGGACCGAGAGCGGGACCAAGAGCGGGAGCGGGATGAGGAGACTAGGAATCCAAATTGCTCTGATGATGACGCCTGCTCGGCGGCCGCCTCGCACAAGACTGAGGAAATCGAAGAGATTTTCGCCGACATACCAAAGCTACCAAATGTGGCGGCCATCATAGCGCCCAAGTCCAAATCCACGGACTATCTGATGATGGCGCCCAAGACGCTGCGCCTCCAGCTGCCCTCCAGCTCCGGGAGCACACAGACCATGCCGTCCCAGTACAAGCGCAAGCATGTGCCCAACATTCTGGCTGAGATTAACAAACGCATGAGTTTGCCCAGTTCCCCGACCACGCCCACGACGCCCAAAAGTTTGCCCACAACGCCCACAACAACATCAAAGTCGCTGCTCCAGATGGCAGATGCTGGCGGCGGACTTCCCATGCAGGCCGAGTTCGATTGGTATAATCTGGATGCGGAGTACGATAGAAGCAACGAGACAGCAACAAAGTGTTCACAGAGCGAGGGCATGCTGGAGGAGATTAGCGAGGATAACGAGTGCTTGGTCACGGCAGCCGATGAATACAATCTGGATGAGGAGTTTCAGCCCGAACAAGACGAGGACGAGGACGAGGAGCAGGAGGATCGGGAGCAGGAGCAAGAGGAACAACCCAAAGCGGAGCCCGCCAAGGCAAAGCAAATGAAAAAGAATCTGGCCAGTTTCGAGAAATTCATCGAGGGTTCAGGGTTGAGCACCAAACCCTTGCCGAGCAAACGTAAAATCTACTTTAATGCGCCCTTCGTCTAGAATCTAGATGGTCAGTTCCCTAGATATGTCCACTGTACAGTGGTATATCAACCTATAATACACATATACTATATTAGGTGCATGACGAATTTAAGTTTGAATGTGTGACAAGTTTTTTTATGTGTTCCGTCTTTTTGTTTAGTTCTTAAGTTGGCAAAGTATTAAAATGTTTAGAAAATTTTCAATTGAATAAACTCAAATGATAAGAGAAACTATACAATCATTATTAAAAGGGAAACTCGCTGATATCTATTATCTTTTTGTAGGTTTTCCCACAAATTTCGATTGGGAAATTTGAAAACAACAAAATACAACTTTGTTAAGGGGGGAAACCAGTTCAGATGGCTCAAAAAATCGATTTTTTTATTGCATAAATTGTTAGTACTATTCAAGAATATGTAGCGTAAGTTTCAAAACCAAATTCCAATCAGTTCCGAAGATATGAGCTCTCACGTAAACACCGGTCAATTTGCTTTTTTCAAATGCGTTTTTCTCGAAACGACTTTCCTTCAACTTGCGGGAATCCTAGCTCGAAAAGTTATTGACGAATCGGTCGAAAATTTGTTTGAATATTCTTTATTCAAGTACCAAGAAACCACCCGAAAGAATGATTTTTTATTTAAGAAAGGTGACAAAAAATGATATATTTTTTTTAAACGCCTCTAAAAAATTCAGTCCAAAGTGTGGTTCAGATTCTTAAATACGTTACTAACGAAAGAATACAAATATTAATGATTTCGGATCAAAACTGCAACCACCAGGTGTCCTTTCACACCAGCCTCCAACTTCACTACTTCCGGCGGAAATGACGTCGAACAAATGTTACTGTGTAGTTTAAAATAGGAATAAACTATCCTCAAAGTTTAAAAACTTTCTAGATATTCTTTCTCAGCTAAAAAAATCACAAAACAAACACTAAAATTTCGGCCTAAAATTCTATCAAATAAATAATAAGCAATACAAATGAAAGTGGCACCAAAATACAAAAAAAAAACCGCAAAAGCGTATTTATAGTTTGGGAAACATAACACATGGACGTTTATACGCAGTATGAATAAAATATGTAAATTAGATTCTTTTAAATTTGAAATATAGATGGGTTAAAGATAAGCCCGATGGCCATTTGAAGTGTAACATCTGAAAGATACCAAAAAAGAGAACTGGAGTGCCTGTGAAAAATCAGATTACAACAATAAGATTACAACAATAACTAATTGATCTTTTATTCATCCATTGAGATTATTTTGTGCAAAAACACAGGCGGTGCATTTTCAGTTACAATTGTAAGGAGCAAGCTTGCATCTTACATGTATTAGTTGCCATTAGAGCAAATGATATACAACTCGGCTATATATGAAAATAAATAAGTTTACACAGACGCTTAAATGAAACTTAAGGAACAACAATTTTTCACTTAGACATACTGATTGGAATGTGAATGCAGCTTAAAAACTAAAATGTGAATTCAATTTGAATTCGTATAGCATTTGCTCTGCTTAATACAAACTGGTCTTCTTCATAATGCGAAGGAACTCCTCCTGATTGACTTCGCCATCGTTGTCCAGGTCCGCCTCATCAATCATTTCGCGCAATTCCTCATCCGTCAGTGTTTCGCCGAGTTCGCGTGCAACGCGTTTTAAATTTTTAAATGAAATTTTGCCCGTTTCATCGTCATCGAACAAACGGAACGCTTTCAGTATCTCCTCTTTGGTATCCTTCTCGGCCATTTTCATGGTCATTAGGTGTAGAAAGTCATTGAACGCAATCCGTCCACTGCCGTCCTTATCGATTTCCGCAATCATTCGTTTGATTTCCTCCTTTTTGGGCTCAAACCCCAACGCCCGTATGGCCACCTTTAATTCCTTGACCTCAATGTATCCGGTGGATTCGTTATCGAACAAATCAAAGGCCTCCTTAATGTCCGACTTTTGTGCCTCAGACAGCTCAAATTTGGGTCCGGACTTTTTGCGTCCTTGCTGCGTGGATCGTTTGGTGTTTGCCGCTGCCGCTGCTGCTGCTGCTGCATTAACGGGATTTGGTGAAACATTCGCTGCAGTTACGGTTGGCTCCATTTTTCTTACTGCCTCTGATTGCGACTGCGATAAGCTAAATCAATTTCACAAGTAAAGTTTTTGTGGTTTAAATAGGCCGTCAATAAATCTAATTTCATAACACACGCAAATGTCAAAAAATATGAAGACGTCACACGGCAGTTTCACGCTCGCTCACCTTGACTTTGACGATGGGCCAATGGGCGACTGCTAGTAAATCGCGTATCCTTGCACTTGCGGTGTGTTTCGCTTCCAATTACGACGCCCCAGCCCACTCTCTCAACAACACACGGCCTTACTTTACTTTGCTTCACGTTCGGTTTTTGTCCTTCTTTTCGTGGGGTTGAGGGTGGGGGGTTGCTAATGTGTTGCTGTTTTGCTGCTATAAATAAACAGCTGCAGGTTACCGTTGCAACTGTTGTTCGTAATACTCCTGGCTACGCAAATTGTTGTCTTTCAACTGTTTGGCATCTGCCGCAGTTTGTTGTCTCGCGGCACGCCAGTTTTATACAAATTTTCAACAACTATTTTGTTTACTTGGTATGCTGGCGCTGGAGAAACATTGAGTGAAACATCGATGTCGTCGATGCTTGCAAAATATCGGAGCCATCGGTGTTTGGTAGGCCACTCCATCGGTGTTTGGTAGGCCACTATCGAATGTTTTATATACAACAAAAATAAACAATCCTGATAACTACGTCCCCAATTTTAAAACGAACATTATAATTTCGGTTTATTGAATTTGTACTTTATTGAATAATAATAAAAAAATACTTAATTAATTTCCATTAGATAAAAGAATGACATGGGACCCAATTTTCTATCGATGTTATCGATAGCATAGCTATGTGAAGTGCCATCCGCTGCCACATGTTGCTTGCCAGCTATCGATATGTCACTAAGCGATAACATTTCCATTAAGCAATACTTCAAATCGCACTTGGCGCTTGAGCATTTTTAGTGCCTTTTTTAAATGGCATTAATGTAACGGCTATTTATGTGAACGTTTTAAATGTAATTATCAACTGCTTTCAAATATTGATTATTTCGGATTAATTTAAGCAATTTAAATAAAATACAACTTTAACTCGAACTTCTATAACTCGAAATTCTCTCAAACTCGAGCTAAATGAGTGGCAGTAAAATTAATAAATTTTAAAAAAGAACTCTAAGTCGAATATCTCCATAACTTGAACCTTTGAATAATGGTGATTCGAGTTAGGGAAGTTCGACTGTATTTCAATTAATACTGGAGTCATTGACTGTCCAAAATTCTCTTGTGTTTTTCAGTAGGCCATTCAATATAATTTCGATATTTTCGCAGACAGCCAAATCCATTTATCAGTTGCTGCTACTTAACGTTATCAAAGAAGCTGTCAAACGAAGGAACCAAAACAGAACTGATTGTTCGCCAAAGTTAATTAATTACACCTTTTGATGTCGCATGACAAACCAAAGGCAGAAGAACTGGACCAGTTTCTGTTGGCCATTGACATCGGCGACTGCTCCGGTAGCTGTTGTATTGATTACCAGTTGCCGGTTGTCGCCTTTTTGTTTTTACTTCCATATTCGCGCATAAGTTTTACAACCACGAAAAACAGGTAACGCTTTTGTTTTGATTTTTCTGCGCATTCTATATGACAATATTGTTAAACTCTCTAACAATTTTTTACAATATAAATTATAGATATTTTAAAATACTTTTATTTTAATTTAATTTTTTATGCACATGTTTGTTTACATTTCAATAAAATTTTTTTACTTTTAATAAATTTCTTGTATAAATATATTTTATTCATTAAATTGATTGAATTTTTAATGAAACTTATAGTTTTAACTTTGCATCTAATTTCCATAATTTTAACGCACGAATATTATTAATGAGGGTATTTGCGAGGCGGCAATTCAATCAGAACTTTCCTTTCTTTTTGCTTTAACATTTTAGAACGTTGCTAAAGGTGTTTTTTTTTTTTTTTTTTTTTTGAGGCCCGCTCCGATCGTGTATAAAAGCAGCGTCCTCAGTGCGATCGCCAACAGTTTCGTTCCGGGCGCGCATGCGCAAAGGTTCTCGCGACGCAGAAGAAAAGACTTAAGAGCTTGGAATTTGGGATAGGCTTTTAAGTAAGTGAATTCAAGTGATAACTGTGCTGTGCTGTGCTTTGCTGAACAACGTGGACACTTTCTTTATAAACTTTTTTAATTGTGCCGATCCGATGCGATACGAACCAACAGTAAATGGATAACAAAATGCATATAAAGTGGAATTTTTTAGTGTGTGTACGTGGACTGCATGCTGAATACGAGAGTGTGGCATGAGTTAACACGAATTCAATCCCAAAAGCCCGCTCAAATTGATGGCTTTTTAATAGTGCCACATTAAATGCACAAACTCCCACAATTCCTTTGTTCGATTCAAGCGTAAAGATCCAGTTAAATTTGGCACAAAAGAATGCATGTGATTATAAATAGAAGTTGTTAATCTTACACGCAGGCAAATTGATGCCCACCTTTCACTGTTGCGCAATCTCTTTTGGCTACATCTCAAATATGCAGACAGGATCTGTTCTTGGCGTTGCGTTCAATGAACCCCAAGTGAAAACCTAACCCGTTCTTTCTTTCTCTCACTCTTAAATTGCAAAAGTTGCCCAACATCTTTTCACATATATTTGGCATTGGCGTGGAATTACATTTCTTTCTGATTACCATACATAATATCATGTATATGCAAATTGCCCGATGTTACGTCTTTTTTTTTCGTTATCGCTCATTATTAACCGGCGACATTCAAAACAACAACAAATACGGTCAACAACGTAAAGCTCTTAACCTAATTCTGAAAACGGATTTGCATATTGGCCAAATAAAGAAGTTGGCAAAGCAGAGCACATTTCGAATATTTTAATGAGTTGAAGTGGAGACAAACAGACAAAGACTTTTATCGCCAGCGGCAAATTATTAAATAGATTTATGCAAATATTTCAACATAGAACTGAGAAAGACAGAACAACAAATAATAAATAAGCCATAAAAATTAAAAAACACTTTGACTCATGTCTTAACAGATACTTTGTTTCTTGTGCCTCAACTCAAGGATCGATATTGTAAGTCACGTAAAAAGGTGCAGCCGAGTGTGATTGACTTCAGATACTCTGTTTTTGTCTCTGAAATAACAAAAGAATTATTTGCTCAAATTTCCAAACTATGTATGTCAAACCATTTCTCGGATATCTTTTGTTTGTATTATCCGATCGTCAGGAAATTCTTAATGTGGCTAAAAAGAATTATTGAGAATAAATAACAAATTTCAAGGTCTTTAGATTTACTTTACATATGTATGTACAAGTCTACTTCTTTGGGGAGCAATAGATTTTGAACTCATTTTTCGTCTACAAGCTCCCAAAATAATTATAAACAAGTGGGAAAGGCAATAGTCGAGCCCCCGACTATAGCATACCCGTTACTTATTTGAATAAATTTATAGTCTTATAGTCTGTGAGATCTAGACGCTCACACAGACGGACGGACAAACAGACATGGCTAAATCAACTCGGCTGTTGATGCTGATCAAGAATAAATATACTTTATAGGATCGGAGATGTTTTCTTCTCCCTGTTATTTAAGTATTTTTTAAGTAACGGGTATGGAAATTGTTATTGTTAAAAAAATAACTGTATCAATTTTGTTCAAGAATTTAGCTTGGGAATTTAATGGCCAGAGAACAAGACAGACAGTCGAAAATCGTAGTTTATGAGTTTATCTCATATCTCAATAAATTAATAAATTGTTTATTATTATTAAAACTGTCTTCACAACGACTCACTTACGTTTTAAAATTTAAACATTCATTCTAATATAAATATTGTCAGCGAATATTCAAAACCACAGTAAAATTTATTACTCAGCGGCGATTTCAAACGCATTACTCGAAATTAAGGCAAAGTAAACAAAAGCGATTTATTAATTTAATTAAAATGAATAACATTCGGCAATTAAATGTCAAGCCAAAAAACAAGTTATGTTTTAACTAATTCATAACAATATTTGAAAAACGGTGAGAAAGTAATCCAGTTTTAATAAATACAAATCCCAAAGCCAGAAGTATTTTCTGTTGGTTATGAACGTGTCCCAAATATTAAAATCGCTGCGCCCTTTTTTACAATTCGAAAAGATAACTAGACATTTATCACTTACAATCAATAGGCAGGCATATCAACAAGTTCCGGGCACAAACAAAAAAAAAAAAGATAAATAAAATTTAACAATTACTTCCCAATTTGTCATCCAAGAGCAAAGCTCAACTTGATCTCATTAAAATGTGCGACGCATTGTCGCACGTAATGCGAGAGGACAACGCTGACAACGTGACAATGTTGGTGTCTGACTAAATAAATCATATACATAAGCAATTTAAGCCAAAGTTTTATGCATCACAACAAGCAGAAATAATCATATTTCGGGTGAATTCACTCATTCATCATTCCACGGAAGCAACGAATACAATAGTCTGGCCACACTAAATGTAATAATACCGGTTTCCATAGTCATTGACAACTTTAAGCTGTTGAAAAGCAAGAGAAGAAAAGCTTTCAAAGCTTTAAAATAATGAGAGCAACTCTTAGGGAAGTTTAAAGACGTTAGCAAAAATGAGGACACAGGCAATGAATTTTTAGCAGGGATTAAAACCCTTACCGAAACCGTAACCTTTAACCGGTAAAAACCGATTGTAATTTAAAACCGTAGCCGAAAAGATAAATTTATTTGACCGAAACCTTAAAACTGAAACTCTGTAAACCGAATTAACCGTTTATTAACCGTTTCATTTATAAGTGTTATTTTCGGTTTTTTTATTGACTCTCTTGAAAGAAGAGTTGAGAGAGTAAACAGTAAAAGCAAGACGTAATATAATCAAGTTTTAATCAACTTACTTTACTCTCTTGCAGCTTAAACCAGGTTTAAAAAACGTTTAAAGAAGAGGAAGCAGCTAGAGGCAGCGTTCATAATGCGTAGAAGAGCTACGCTGGATAGGCTTCTGGTGAGTCATAGCTTGTATTCAATCCATCTTCCAGTCTGATCAGAAATGAATCCTGTTTAGTTGCTCTGCCTGTGGGCAACAGTGGCGACGGGTCACATTCGGATCGAGGCGCCCGAGGTGCATGTGGGGCCCAACTACAAGCCGGCATTTGTGCGTGCCGCGGTGGAGAGCATGCCGCTGGAGGATGAGCCGGGTGCACTCAGTCGGTTCAGTATACGACCCACATTCGGTGACACATTTCTGCCCCTGCGCAGCGCCGTGGAGAGTGTGCCCAGCATCAATGAGAGGAATGCGGCGATGTTAAGGGAATCGTCACCCTTGCGTTCCTTTGTCCGGGATTCCGTTGAGGCACAACCCAGCGATGAAGATGATGATGATGCAGACGAGTCGGAGCTGGAAGGCTTGCCAATCAGCTATGTGCGCGATGTGTCCGAGGAGAAGCAGCAAAAGCTCAGTCAGCTGGTAGAGCCGGATCCTTGGTCAGTGTCCGACAAATACGCCGCCTTCATTGCACCCAGCTCTGACGATAACTATCAACCGCAACCCTATCGCTCGGGATCAGCACATCAGGAACTCCTCAAGGCGGTGGACATTGAGCAATTGGAGCACATTGACGAGCTGGATGGCTACACGGAGCAACAGTTCTATGGTGCACTGGCACACTCTGATCTCACCCAGGATGGACCTGCCTATGGGGCTCTCGCCCAGGTGAAGGCGACCACGCAGAGGAAGAACTACAACATAGAGCCCAAGGTGCTGTGCTACATGTCCAACTGGGCATTCTATCGCAAGGCGGATGGACACTTTGTCCCCGAACAACTCGATCCCAAGCTATGCTCCGCCATTGTCTACTCCTTTGCCTCCCTCGATCCGGATCATCTGACCATTCGGGAGTTCGATCCTTGGGTGGACATTGAGAATCAATACTATAAGCGTGTGATCTCGCTCGGCGTGCCCGTGCTCATTGCCATGGGCGGCTGGACGGATTCCAGTGGGGATAAGTATTCCCGCCTCGCCGGCGATGAGATCAAGAGGAAGGTGTTCGCCTCCAGTGCTGCGGGATTCCTACAACGTTACGGCTTCAGTGGCCTCCACTTGGACTGGAACTATCCCAAGTGCTGGCAAAGTGATTGCTCCAAGGGTCCAGCCAGCGATAAACCCAATCTGACCAAGCTGCTGCGCGAGATTCGCACGGAAATGCAGCGTGTCAGTCCCAAGATGCAATTGGGCGTCGCCATCTCCGGCTACAAGGAGATCATCAGCGAGGCTTATGACCTGGCTGCCCTCTCGGAGATTGTGGACTACATGACCGTAATGAGCTACGATTACCACGGCGCCTGGGAAGGACAAACTGGTCATGTGAGTCCCCTGTACGGACGGCCGAAGGACAAGTATCCGCAGTACAACACGGACTACACCATGCAGCTCCTGCTCAAGATGGGCGCCCGTCGCGAGAAGCTCATCATGAGCATTCCCTTCTACGGACAGAGTTTCACCCTGGCGCAGAGCAGTCAGCGTTTAATGGGCGAGGGCGTTGCATCCAGCGGACCTGGCGAGGCTGGAGAGCTCACAAAGCAGCCTGGCATGCTGGCCTACTATGAGATCTGTCAGCGCATTCGCAAGCAGAAGTGGCAGACCGGAAGGGATGCGGACCGGAAGAGCGGTCCCTATGCCATGTCCCGAGATCAGTGGGTGGGCTACGAGGATGCGGCCAGTGTTGAGGCCAAGGCACGTTATGCGGCCAACAACGATTTCGGTGGCGTGGCCGCTTGGACCATTGATCTGGATGACTTCCAGAATCGTTGCTGCAGTGAAGCGTTTCCCTTGCTAAAGGCCCTCAATCGCGCCCTGGGACGCCTTAACACGGAGCCTCCAACGAAGAGCAACTGCGAGCGTCCAGCTCAGCCGGTTACTCCCGTGCCGCCACAGATGACAACCATCAGCAGCGATGGTTCAGCGGGATCGGGATCGGGTCTGCATGATCACACCACATCTTGGCCCAGCTGGGAGGTAAGCAGCAGCAGCAGTACCACCGGAAGACCGTCAACCAGCAGTACCAGTACCAGAAGACCTTCAACTAGCAGTACCACAAAGCGACCTAAGAGCACCACCACAACGCCAGCTTGGTGGACTTCCACCACATCCACTCCAATCCCATCGACAACTACGAAACGTCCAACCAAGCCGAAGCCTAAGCCCACGAGGACCACCGCACGACCAGCACACACGACCATACCCGTGCCGGCCTTGGTCTATCCCGTTGTCCAGGCCTCCAGCTGTGAGCCTGGCGAGTTCTATCCGGATACCAAGAACTGTAATGCCTACTATCACTGCATCATTGCGGGCGAGATGCGCCAACAGTTCTGTCCAGGCGGTTTGCACTGGAACAACGAGGTCAAGGGCTGCGATTGGCCCGCCTCCGCCCAGTGTTCGGTGAAGAAGCAGCAGCCAAGCACCAGCAGCACCAGCATCACCACCAGTCGACCAATGACTAGCAGCAGCAGACCTGTTAGCAGTTCCACCAAGAAGCCAAGGAAGACGACGACGACCTCCGTCAAGCCGAGTCGCAAGCCGACGAAACCAACGGTTGCCAGCACCACAAAGCGACCACCGAATCGCACCACACGACGTCCACGTCCACCCACATCCTCGCGCTGCAACGAGGGCGAGTACTACACCCATAGGAACTGTGGCAAGTACTACATCTGTGTGAATGGAGCCCTAGTCCCGAGCGAATGCGGCGGCGAGTTGCATTGGGATGCGATCAGGAAGATCTGCGACTGGCCACAGAATGTCCAGTGCTTGACCAGCAAAAAGTATCTGCGAATTGTGCAGTCCAAGGCCAGCGAGGAGGATCCCTGCAATGGGGAGGAGCGTGTTCCTTATCCGGGAGATTGCGGCAAATACTTGTTCTGTCTGTGGAATCGCTTGCAGGCGGCGGATTGTGCTCCAGGATTGCACTACAACGAGGCGCTGGGTAGTTGTGATTGGCCAGCGGCAGCTCAATGCAATGCAGAAGGCGGAGCATCAACCGGTGGATCCTCGTCAAACGGCACTGCCAACAAACCGAAGCCCCCTGCTGCCGCCAAACCCGTGCCGACAACACAGCGTCCGAGCACCACACCAAGACCAACTTATCCGACGGATAAGCCACAGTTGCAGCCACTCGATGGCTACTACAAGGTGGTCTGCTACTTTACCAATTGGGCCTGGTACCGCAAGGGTTTGGGACGCTACACACCCGACGATATCAACACGGATCTCTGCACCCATGTGATCTACGGTTTCGCCGTCTTGGATTACTCCGAACTGACGCTACGCACTCACGATTCGTGGGCGGACATCGACAACAACTTCTATACGAGAGTCAGCGGACTGAAGAGCAAGGGCATCAAGGTCAGTCTGGCCCTGGGCGGCTGGAATGATTCCCAGGGTGACAAGTACAGTCGATTGGTCCGCAGTGCTTCGGCTCGGGCCAAATTCATTCGTCATGCCTTGGACTTTATTGAGAAATATGGATTCGAGGGCCTCGATCTGGACTGGGAGTATCCGGTGTGCTGGCAAACCGAATGCAACAAGGGATTCGAGGATGAAAAGGAAGGTTTCACCGCCTGGGTTAGGGAGCTATCGGAGGCATTCAAGCCACGTGGCTTGCTGCTCTCCACGGCGGTATCTCCCAGCAAGAAGATCATTGATGCGGGTTACAATGTGCCCGAGTTATCACGTTACTTTGACTGGATTGCTGTGATGACCTACGACTTCCATGGTCAGTGGGACAAGAAGACCGGACATGTGGCACCTTTGTATCATCATCCTGACGACGATTACGACTACTTCAATGCGGTGCGTGTGCATAATTTTTCATATTACTCCTTCCTAATTGAGTGTTTATCTTGCAGAACTTCTCCCTCAACTATTGGATAGAGAAGGGTGCTCCCTCCCGTAAGATTGTGATGGGCATGCCACTTTATGGACAGTCATTCACACTGGAGAATGCCAACAACAATGGACTAAATGCCAAGGCACCAGGACCTGGTCAGGCTGGCGAATTCACCAAAGCAGCAGGCTTCCTGGCATACTATGAGGTTGGCATATGGAATAATGGACTCAAATTGTTTAGCCTGAGCTGGAAAGAACTAGAAGCACCAAATTTGCTTGGTAGACTCCATTTATGGCGGATTTATTTCTAACATTAGAACACCCTTCCCACAAATTGAAGAAAAAAACGTAACAAGAGTCTGTCAGAATAGAATAGAACTGATCTCAGAGCTAGAAGCACCAAATTGGCTTTGCAGACTGCTTTTATGTCCAGGCAGATCACACTTTTTTTAAAATTTGGATATGGATCCGATATTTCCTTGCCTCTCTGTCTGTCCTTATTAACGAACAGATCTCTGAGATGGCAAGAGCTAGAAGCATTCAATTTGCTAAGTAGTCATTTTCAATGTCACTACCTCGCAAAACGAAAGAAAAATCTAATAACGAGAGCAAATCTAGAGCTATAATCTCTTTATATAAGCAAGTCCGGATCAACCCAGACTTCCATACGATCGAATAACTCAGAAAAAAATGAGTATACAATGAAGAAGCAGAGCAAATTGTAGGGAAAGTCCAGCGTTTGGATATCTACAAACCTAAGGGTATCTTGCATTCGGACCGCCTCGACTAACGATTTCTTACCTTTTTTTTGTTGTTTGCAGATCTGTGAGCGTGTGAAGCATCAGGGTTGGGAAGTGGTGCAGGATGAACGAGGACGCATGGGACCTTTTGCCCGTAAGGGCACCCAATGGGTTTCCTACGATGATCCGGAAATGATACGCAAGAAATCGCAATTGGTGCGTGCCTTGGATCTGGGCGGTGGTATGGTATGGGCTTTGGATCTGGATGATTTCCGCAATCGTTGTGGAGACGGAGTGCATCCGCTGCTGCGGGAGATTCATGCTGTGCTCAAGGATCCACCAAGTGGCTACGAGCCGACTCGTAAGTCTGTAAGCACAATTTGTTACACCTTATCCAATTTGGGACTCCTTTCAGCTGGCTTGATCCCCGCCGAAGCGGAATCTGTGGAGGAGCAACCCATTTCGGAAGAGGTGGGCACAGCTTCGGTTGAAAGCGAAGGAGCACAACCCTCACAGGAAACGCCAGCGGAAGAGAGCAGCGAAGCCGAAGAAATCGAAAGCGAAGCTGTCGAGGAACAGGAACAGGAGGAAGAGGTGGCAGAGATGGCACAACCGGAATACTCCACACCCGAAGAGGCCAGCAATGAAGTGGAATCATCACAAGAAAACGAAGTGGATCCCAACGAGGACATCGAGGAGGGTGACTTTGAAATGGAAGCTGGCTATCCCGTCGTTGGATCTGGAACTGGCGACTCCGATGACTACAAGGTCGTCTGCTACTTCACAAACTGGGCGTGGTATCGTCAGGGCGGTGGCAAATTCATGCCCGAGGACATCGATGCCGAGCTCTGTACACACATTGTCTACGGCTTTGCGGTGTTGAATCGTGAGAAGCTAACGATTCAACCGCACGATTCTTGGGCGGATTTGGATAACAAGTTCTATGAGCGCGTCGTGGCCTATAGAAAAAAGGGAGTCAAGGTTACAGTTGCTATTGGCGGCTGGAATGATTCCGCGGGCGATAAGTACGCTCGACTGGTCCGAAGTGCCGCAGCTCGTGCAAGATTCATTCGCCATGTGATGGACTTTATCGAGCAATACGGATTCGATGGCCTCGACTTGGACTGGGAGTATCCGGTGTGCTGGCAAGTGGATTGCAAGAAGGGCACAGCCGATGAGAAGCAAGGATTCACAGATTTGGTGCGGGAATTATCGCTGGCCTTCAAGCCAAAGGGTCTCCTTCTCTCCGCCGCCGTGTCGCCCAACAAGAAGGTCATTGATGCGGGCTACAATGTGCCGGAACTGTCGCGATACTTTGATTGGATTGCAGTGATGGCCTACGATTACCATGGACAGTGGGACAAGCATACAGGTCATGTGGCGCCCATGTACGATCATCCAGAGGGCACCACCACCTTCAATGCCAACTTCTCCATCAACTATTGGCTGGAAAGCGGCGCCGAGCGTAAGAAACTTGTCATGGGCATGCCCATGTACGGCCAATCCTTCTCCCTGGCCCAGTCCACTGATAATCAGCTGAATGCGCCCACCTATGGCGGCGGAGAGGCTGGCGAGGCAACGCGTGCTCGTGGCTTCCTCGCATACTATGAGATTTGCTCGTACATCCAAAAGCGCGGCTGGAATGTGGTGCGAGATGCACGTGGTCGCATGGGTCCCTATGCCTATTCGCGGGATCAGTGGGTCTCCTTCGATGATGCACCGATGATACGGCACAAGAGCGAATATGTGCGAGCCATGGGCCTGGGAGGTGCCATGATTTGGGCCCTCGACTTGGATGACTTCAAGAATGATTGCGGCTGCGAGTCTTATCCACTGCTCAAGACCATCAACCGAGTGCTGCGTGGCTACGCGGGACCGCATCCCAAATGCCTGCTGGAAAAGAGCGAAAAGACAATGGGTAAGTGGAAGGAATCTTGAATCAGAACTGATCAGAAATAGCTGAATGAATGGGAAATTGTAGACACATTAGCTTGGGATGGGTTATTTATTCTGTAAGCTAGATATTCTTTTCTTTTCAATTTTTATGAATAATTAATTCAATTTTAATTTTTTAATTAGAGTTGATAATAACTCAAATGTTTATTCTGAACTTAATAATCATTTCTATTATACATTTTTATTATTTTTAAAATCATAGATTTTTCTTACTTTCAATTAAAAAAAAAAAGTTTAAAAGAAATGATTATTATTCAGAAATAACAATTGAATTAATATTAACTCTAATCAAAAATTTGTCTTGGAAATAGAAATGATAATCATAAGGTTATTTCCAATTTAAAAAAAATTGATAAAATATAATTATTACTTCATAACTTAATTGTATAGTCAATAATAATATTTATCGTAAAACTCATATTTGGGCTAATCCTGGGTTTCGCACGTAACATTCGTACGTTTTTATGAAAATATAAATCTTTTTGGGTTTTGAAAGATGAACCGTCCACTTTTGTCTAGTGCTTAGAGGGATTTCAGTGTAATTTTAAATAGCATAGATGATAATATCGTTACTTTTTGCGAAATAAATGTTCATAATGTGGTGTAGCGCACGTAATAAAATAGACAAAATCCATAACATATTTATGTTGTGAGTCTTTCTTTTTATAAATTATATATCGAAAGCAGCTTGAACAACTTTTTTTAAATACCACTTTCAATATATTACTAAGAATTAAATTTGTTCATGTTTCCATCTCACTGTTCTACTTAGTGTAATCGTTAAAATACAAACGGTCCATTTTGGAAGTCAATTTTTAAGAAAATGGACAAAACAATCGATATGCTCATCTTAATGAATTCCTTCTAGCGTATATTGCTTAAATACAAAACTTGAAAGAAAATTTCACAAGATGTGAATTTTTGATCAATTTTACGTTTTTAGTTTTTGGCTAGCCAATATGTATAAGTTTTACGATAAATATTATTTTTTTAGTGGTTAGATATTAGCCAAATTTAGCCAGGATGTACAAATGGGACAATACCAAATACACGAACTGTGAGAATGTTTAAGAGGGACTCAAATGTAGATCTCGACAGATCGTTTCTTTGGTAACTATAAAATATAGTAGTCCAGTTTTAGCTAAATTTGTACAGGTTGCATAGGACAATACAAAAAACACAATCAATCGACCAAGACACATCAAAATGCAAAAAATAACAAGGAACTATACTGATCTTAAAAATCTACAAAATCTAGTCGCTGGCGACAAAGGCTCCATTGTGTCGGCCAAGCCCTCCGTAAATACTGTGACGCCAACAAGTGTAAGTGTGACGTCAGCGAAGCCTGATCCTGGCCAGCCGGGACAGCTGGACTGCAATGGACGCAATTATGCACCGCATGAAAGGGACTGCAACAAATATTACATCTGTCAATACGGCGAGCTCATCGAACAGCGGTAAGGCAATCAACCCTAAAAGAAAATCCAATTAGTACAGGGTATTTCGGAGTACTGAGTATATTTGGTTTACTTACATTTTGCCTTGCAGTTGTCCCGCTGGCTTGCATTGGAATCAGAACTACTGCGACTGGCCGAACAATGCGCATTGTGCTGTTCGTGCGGATCAGACGACGCAGCCGCCGGTGGTGCATCGACCCAAGCCAACCAGCACCACGGAGAGCAGTCGTCCGGCAACAAAGCCCACCAAGAAACCATTCACTCCGCCCAATAAGAAGCCCATTGCGCGCCCAAAACCAACACCAGTTCCTCCATTGGGCAGCAATGAGGATTACAAGGTTGTCTGCTACTTCACCAACTGGGCATGGTATCGTCCTGGGCAGGGCAAGTATGTGCCGGAGGATATCGATGCGAATCTCTGCACGCACATCGTCTATGGCTTTGCTGTGCTCAACAGCAACTCGTTGACCATCAAGACTCACGATTCCTGGGCAGATGTTGATAATCGCTTCTATGAGCGTGTCGTGGAGTACAAGCAGAAGGGTCTAAGGGTTACCGTCGCCATTGGCGGCTGGAACGATTCCCTGGGCAGCAAGTATGCCCGTCTGGTGCTCGATCCTCAGGCACGTGCTCGCTTCATCGAGAGCGTACTCAATTTTATCGATAAATATGGCTTCGAAGGCTTGGATCTGGACTGGGAGTATCCGGTGTGTTGGCAGGTGGACTGTGCCAAGGGAGCACCCGCTGAGAAGCAAGGATTCGCTGCGTTGGTTCGCGAACTCTCGGATGCATTCCGACCACGTGGATTGCTGCTCTCCGCCGCCGTCTCGCCGAGTAAAACAGTCATAGATGCGGGCTACGATGTGCCACAGTTGGCACGCTACTTTGACTGGATTGCCGTGATGACATACGATTTCCATGGACACTGGGACAAGCAGACGGGCCATGTGGCGCCATTGTACTACGTTGAGGGCGATTCCAATCCCTATTTCAATGGCAACTATAGCATACACTACTGGTTAGACAAGGGCACGCCGCCCAGCAAGCTAATCATGGGCATGCCTCTGTACGGCCAATCCTTCTCGCTGGCCGATCAGAATGCCCGCTCTCTCAATGACAAGTCCATTGGACCTGGTCAAGCGGGCACCTACACGCGAGCTGGTGGCTTCTTGGCCTACTATGAGATTTGCGAGAAGGTCAGCAACGGCGGCTGGACCGTGGTGCGTGACGACGAGGGTCGCATTGGACCCTACGCCTACAGCGGCAATCAATGGGTATCCTACGACGACGTAGCCGACATCCGCCGCAAGGCGCAATTCGTGCGCAATCTTCGTCTGGGTGGTGGCATGGTCTGGGCCTTGGATCTCGATGATTTCCGTGGACGCTGCGGTTGTGGCAAGCATCCATTGCTGCGCACCCTCAATCAGGAACTGCGCGGCATTCCCGGACAACGTGCCAACGATTGCACATAATAATATGCATACTTATTTGTATTGTTATTATTAAGTGACTATGCGTTAATTTATGACAATTCCTATTCCTTTGCTGCTGACTGGGCTCGCAATCTATTTTCAAGATTTTTGCCAATTAGTTGTAAGCACACACACATCCACACAAAAACTAATAAAAAGTAAATAATTTAATTATCCTCAAATATATTTAAATATTTTCTTTCAAACGCGCGAGCCACAAAAAAATAAATTACCAACAAAATAAATTTGAACAGGTTATATCAACTAAATGGAGGACACACACGTTTTCTCACTCTATGCTGCAGATAATGTGGTCACCTTAGTGGCGTTAATTACAGTAGTGGGATTCCGGTAAGCGTTTTAGATTTGGTTTAGTTTGGTTTAGATTTCGCAGTCAGCTGTTCACACACAGATGCTCCATACAAAATTTTCAGTGTGCCCAGAGCAAATCGGGGAAATGTGGTCTTACTCAAGGTGAATTTATATATGGTGATGTATTCGTTGGACGTTCCCTCTTTTTTCGGGGCACAAACGTCATTACGATTCTCTGGCTTTCATTAGGCATTTTGTGCAATTGCGCCTTTTTTTGAATAATAATAATAAATAGTTGTCAATCAGTTTACGAAATCTAAAAATAATCAGTGTGCAAAAAGGGTCGTTCCGTCAACTGATTTAGATTTGGTTAAAAATAATCTAAACCAAATCTAAAACGCTTACCGGAACACCACTAGTATTTTTGATGCAGCTCATGAAATGGTGTCAACAATTTACAACTTTTATTATTTACGACATATTTTATTAGACTATTGATGAAATCAAAGTAACACAGCTATGAGTAGCCTTTTATAAGTTTGATAAAAATAATAATAATATTAAAAAAGAAAAAATAATTATTTGTAATTCAAAATTATTAGTTACATTCTTAAAGTGATTTCTAGCCTTTCGTGATGTAATGAGTTAATGTCGTAGCGTGTGCGGTTAGTAAGCACATAATAACGTGTGTGGGCATCTATTCGAACAGCTGTTTGATTCGAGAAATTCAGTTGCCAAAAAGTACCTTGGAAACTTTAACGAGAGCGAGAGCGACTGAGCGAAGTTTAATAACCAAAGCTTTAGCTCAACACAGTGTAGCTGTCGTTATCGTCTTCGCGTTAGTCGAACGGGAAACGAAGTTGCATACGCAACAAATTATTTGGTCTGCGGGTCGCGTTGCGGCTGTTGTGCGTTGAATTTGTTGTTGTGCGTGGCAAAGCAAAGGCAGAGGCCAAAGCAAAGCTTGTGTTTTTGTTTATATTCACACACACTCACACACCTATATAGTCATAACGAATACACGCGACATTCATATATATATTAAATGCAAATTCTCTGTTCGAGTATTGTTTAGTGACGTCACGAATTTGATCACAGCACCGCAAAAACCAGAATTTTTTAATTATTAACGTAACAAAGATGAGACAACAGTGTCATGGCGCCTTCAGGTATTTGGTGCGTCATTGTCCGACGCAATCAAATACCGCATCAATGATAACGAATAGCAGCTGCCTCCAACGGAGAATCACCTTCATAGCGGCAACATGCAACAGATATAACAACAACAATAACAAATATGGCCACCCTGTGCATCATCAAAGACTCCTCACCGAGAGACGAAGTTACTCCAAGTTTAGCCACCATCTGAACAGCGAGCGAGCTATGGAGTTGCTTTATAACTTGGATGAGGAGGAGCGCAATAATCTTCGAGATGCCATGCACAAAATTGAGGCGGATAAGGACAAGAAGTTCTACGAGAGTAAGTACGCTTTTAAAAGTATTCTTATCACTCTATCACCACAACTGACACTTGAAAAATACCAAATGGAGGCAGCATTAAAATACTTTTTATGCAGTATGAATAAAATAAAAAAAATATATAAAATTATAGAGACAAAAACAAACAATCTGATTTAGTTTCTTCACTAAAAGAAATACATTTTATATAATTTATGTTTTATTTTTAGTTAGTTATTTCGAGTATCTTAAATATCTTATAAAAAAAACCTCTTTACGAGGTAAAAGTCTAGTGACGAAATCATTTCCATGCACCAAAATTTCTGATATTCAATTTTGTGACGAATAATATTAAGGTTTACTTATAAATTACTAAAAAAAAATATTGTCCCTCGGCACATTGCGCTAATTTTTTCATACCTAATAAATATTTTTTTTTTGCGCAGTGCCGAGTGACAATATTTTTTTTTAGTAATTTATAAGTAAACCTTAATATTATTCGTCACAAAATTGAATATCAGAAATTTTGGTGCATGGAAATGATTTCGTCACTAGACTTTTACCTCGTAAAGAGGTTTTTTTTATAAGATATCAGAAATTTTGAAGTAATATATCAGAAATTTTGAAAATTGCAACATTTGTTGACGGTACAACTTTGTCAAAAGGTGTTTATTGTCTGTACAAGCAAAAACAAACTGTCTGGCAACACTAGTTCCTTTTACAAACATACATGCAAAATTAGAAAAAATCATTACTAGCGTTTTCTCAAAATTGTTAAAATGTAGGAAAAAATACCTTATTTCACCTGTAGCTGTTTACCTTTTTTATTAAAAAACAAGTGGGAAAGGCTATAGTCGAGCTCCCGACTATAGGATACCCGTTACTTACATAAACAAATTAAAATTTTTTTATTGCATGCTTATAGGCATTTTAATTGCTGAAAAGCTTTAATCAGCCAGTACCACCTTTCTGTTTGTCCGATCTTTTTGGGATTTAATAGGATGATAGGTAATAACAGTAGCTAACGTTCACCGTTTAAAAAAACAAAATATCTTGAAAACTGTGCGTGTGGTGGATTTTCGCGATTTACGGAGGCGGAAAGGGGCGTGGCAAAATTTTGAAACAAACTTCACCTGCGTGGGGTTTATAGAAATCTGTGTGCCAAATTTGGTTGCTCTAGCTCTTATAGTCTCTGAGATCTAGGCGCTCACACAGACGGACAGACGGTCAGACGGACAGACGGACGGACGGACAGACGGACATGGCTATATCGACTCGGCTGTTGATGCTGATCAAGAATATATATACTTTATAGGGTCGGAGATGCTTCCTTCTCCCTGTTACATACATTGCAACGAATACAATATCCCCTTTTACTTATTTTTAATAAGTAACGGGTATAAAAAGTTCAAAGTATACCTAAGAGCCCTTTGAAATACATTTTCAACGATATATAGATCACATCTGTAGCTTTTATCGTTTGGATGCTATGGGGCTTTCAATTTTAGCGTTTTTAGCGATTTCCCGCTAAACTAGCGATTTTTCGAAAAAGTCGTAAAACAAACGTTTCTATATTTTGATTATAAAATGATTTATCTGCCGCTAAAAGAATTCACCACTTGCAAGCAGTTTATTTCCGCATTACGCTGCAAGCAGTGTACATACTGCATATGTACAAGCAGTAGTGTAAAGGTAAAAGGTATATTCAGTTAATATGTAATATCTTGCCCAAACGAATTTTGACAGATATGTGTTATATGTCAAAAGACGCGGAATAAAATTGCCTATAACATATAACATATTTTTAAGTGATTTGATGTGTAGATTTTTCTTAAATCGCTAAAATGTGGGAAAAAATACCTTATTTCACCTGTAGCTGTTTACCTTTTTACTTAAAAAAAAAACTTTGAAGGTATGACTAAAAGCCCTTCAAAATACCTTTTCAACGATGTATATATCACATCTGTAGCTTCTATCGTTTGGATGCTATAGGGTTTAACGGTTTTTAGCGATTTCCCGCTAAACTAGCGATTTTTCGAAAAAGTCGTAGAACAAACGTTTCTAGATTTTTGAGCGGGAACAAGTCCTCATTCAAACTTTTAAGCTAAATTAACGATTTGATCCAAACAAACAAACAAACAGACAAACAGACAAACAGACAAACTGACTTTTCATCTCATTTTCGGAAGGCCGCTAAAAATTTCAAAATTAATTATCTTTTGAACCAGTGGTCGGATTTTGAGGGTCGAGGTGTCATTCGACGCGTATTTTTGATGAGAATAGTAAAAAATTAAAAAAAAAATCAGAAAGGCTCCAACGGCCCCATTTGCTCCAATCATTTAAATTTGGCCCCTCCCACTTACGCCTGTTTATCTCACGAACTAGGTGAGTTTTTAAAAGTCTTAGTATGCACATTTGTAAGTTAAATTGATACCTTTCGATCGGTATATAACTCGACCTGATCGGACAGTCATAGCAAATTTTCCATTCTTCCTGTGTATATATGCTAGTCGCCTTTCGCACCCTTCGTGCTGCTTTCGTCACTAGCGCGGACTGCCGTCCGCAGTGATTAAGAAAATATCAAATACAATTTATAATAAAAACACATTTTTTTTAAATTGCAAAGAAGTCTTTAAACTGTTAAATTATAAAAAAATGCGAGTGCATAAATTAGAAAACAATTTAATATTCCTATTATTCACAATGTAAGTTTGACCACAAAGTTTATTTAAATTTGTGTACTAATAAGAAAATTATTGTGCCGCAAATTAATCAACTTTTCCATTCAGTTTTATGACAAAATTTTAAAATAAGAAATACTTTTTATTTCTGAGAAGACAATTTAAAATAAAAGTTTTTTTTTATAATTTTTAGATATCAAATTAAATTTAACTATTTGTAATTTTAGTTTAAAAACTAAAAAAATAGTTGACATTATTTTAAAAATTTTATTTTTATGCTGATTAAAACAATAGTAATACATATGGATAGTAGGTTAACTAAATTTTTCATTGGGTTGTCGAGGTATCGCCTGTTGCTGTTGTGCCTTGGTTCGTCTGGTTCCTTGGTGGGATCGTCAGTTGGGATGTCTACATTAGACCATGTTTCTTTGCCTCCGTCTTGAAGCATTTGCCGTAGGCTTCAGCAGCCTCACAGTGATCGTCGGGGACATCGATGGCCGCACAGGTGTCGCCGATTTCGAGGGCGATCTTTAGCTTCGCAGGATCATTGCCAGTGTATTGCTTGGCCTTCTCGTGTCCGGCATTTGTGTCCAGCTTGCCATTGGCGTCCAACAGATTGAACTTCTTCATGACACAGGCTCGCATGCATTTGCCCTCGTAGGTGGATGCAGGCAGATGTTTCATGGCCTCATCCAAGTCGCTGTCGCTGGCACCAACTTCGGCCTTGCAGGGCTCGGCGTACTCCATGAACTTGGCCAGAACCTCCTTCTCGTCAAAGGCTCGCACCAGGGCAGCTCCCAGCAGGGCGATCAGTGCCACGGAATACACGAAACGTTGCATGTTGATTGTTTACAAGTTACTGCTGTTAATTTGCGAATAAAACTGTTGATGATCTATTCGAGTTGGCGGCATTTTATAGCCAGTTGGCTGGAAGCCGTCAACTGTGAAATTATACAGTTGAATTTAACTTGACAATGCTGTCAATTAATTGCCCAATATCTAATTAGTATTTTTAAACGTTTTTCCCAAATTAACTTTGAGCTGAGTAACAGCCTTACACACACACTGACAAATCGCACAAACACACACACAAACACACACACACACCTAAACAACAGGACAAACTTACTTCCAACTTTTAATACACTTTCTCACTCTCACTAAGGCATCGCAAAGCTTTTTTTCTACTTTTGCTGTACGTGATAACGGGCGAAGTCACATTAGGAAATCAACGCACAGATTTGATATTTCCTGAGTACTCATCCTGTGCGGGAGTAGAGTCTACTCAGTAGACTATGTCTCACTATCTGTCTCTCCCTCTTTCTCTCTCTCTCTCGGAAAGCAATAACAATATTTCCCTTTCACAATGTTGCCAGAGTTTTTCAAGCTTAACTTTAGAAAATGCTGCCAACAACACAAGCTGATAGCAACAAAGATGCCGTATCAAATGTTGCTAACAGCGAAAGTTGATCATCACTAGCTGACAACATTTTAAGGAAGCCTTAAAAAATATAAAATTTAATACATTGCTAACACATCATAAAATCGACACACTGATTTGCTTATACTGTTGGGAATCGACTAGTCGCAGTCTCAAATCCTGTGCCGTGTATTATTCAGCTTTATTTATTTATGTAATGCGAATTGTTTGATTTCATTTCACAGTCAAAGCAATAACATTTCCTTTTTAACATTGACCGCGTTCACCAGAAATAATCATTCAGTTATCATGTAACACAAATCAAAAAATTTTTAATGGGTGAACGCTTTGATGAAATTTGAGAGAAAATCAAAGTTGTCATTTCTTTTTTTGTCAAAGGTATTAATATTTATTTAGAAAATTCAAACCAATTTGGCGCAAAATGCTTAATGAAATGGGAATCAACACAGCAAAAGGCCAGATTTAAAAGTTGATATATTGCATTAATAAATAATGAAGCCAATATTGTATGCACATTTAATATTTCGTATGAGAAATTTTAAAGCATTTTTCCTAACCATATTCCTTTAAAATACGCAGATTCCAACGTCTTTTTTTTTTTTTTTCAAAAAAAATAAAAGCAATATAAATAAAATGGTTTCCTTATTAATTTTGTCCTATTCATTTTAAAATCTAGGGTTCTTTTGATCGATACCAAAGCATCACAACCAGAGAATTTCAGCGAACTATTTTGCTGATGAATTTTGAGTCATCATAATCATAAAATTTGAAATCATTATTGCGCATCACTGCCTTTCACCAGAAAAATCATACAAATTTCATCGATTTTCTGTTGATTTGTTCTGGTGAACGCGACCAAGTCAAGGCTGAAGCTTAACAGCAACCTTACAAAATGTTACTGTGCAAGCTGATCAACAGTAGCTAGCAACATTTAAAGAGCCTTCCATGCAGCATGTTGCTAAAACAAAATTTTAATTTGTGCCTGGAAAAATAAAAAAAATTGAATAGTATAACAATTACCTAAATATGCGCATCTATTTATGCATTTGTATTTGTATTTTGTTTGTAGCAGAATGTTATGGATTTTGTTTTCTTGGGTGGCTGCTCATTAAAATTTCAACAGCCAACAACTTGGCGCCGCCTGCAGCTAGTTGAAACTTGCCGAAACTGCTTTACGCACCGAGCACAAAGGTAGCGTCGCAGTCGCGGTCGCCGTCGTCGTTGGCCTCAACATCGCAGCTGTCGCTCTAGCTTTTAGTTTAACGTTTACACTTTCTGGCAATAGGTTAGAGACCCTTGCAAAACTTTTTGATTATATTTTTCGTTGAAGCATGAATCTGGCATCGCTGTAAAATAGGGTAAATTGGCTAACCAAACTGCAATATAAGCCAACCAACTACTTAAAATGTTCAATGATTGGGGTAATCAGCAAAAGTTTCACGAGTTTGCACACGTAACTTTACTTTCTGATAAGAACTTGTTGAGTCGTTTGATAAATAATCAAGCAATGCAAATGTTACGTGTAACATGTATTTGATCAAATTGCTACTAAATGTTAAGCTAAATGAAAAAGATAGTGAAGAAATGTAAAAGGGCTGTTAAGCCATCAAACAAGCACTATATGGAAAGATGCGTAACATATGTGAGCAATTGAAGATTTGTAAAGACAAAACGTAACTATGTTAACTTAGCAATCTAATAAGCAAGATAACTAACATTTGTATGTTAACTTGCATACTGTTAGAAATAATGGCTGTTAATAGAATAAGAAATTGCTGAAGAACTTAAAAAAAGTAAATAAATAGGAAACCTGTTCAATAGGAAAAACAATAAAATGAGTTGAAAGCGAATCCTAAAAGTTTCCAAGTTTTCTTGTCTAGTGAGATATTTGCAAATTCTGCAAATAAAGCTGTGAAAAACAACACGAAGTTACCAAGTTTTTCTTTTGGTAATTCGAATCTTAAAAGTTGTGCAGTAATACGATTTTTTTAAGAGCATTTTATCTGGCATGCTAACTGTTGCTTTCATCAGGAGTGCAGTAAGTAACCAGAGATGCTTTTTGCACAGTTGTAAAGCCTTGGTACTTGAGCAAAGCCAAGTTAATCAAATTAGCGGTTGGTGGGCACTCAAAACGCCAAAAGCATTTTTGAGAAACATCCGTAAAGTGGAATGTCGCACAATATTTGCTCGGCAGCCCTCCACTCCAAGCTTCCTTCCCTAACCTTTCGCTTTTTTCCACAAAAACCAAAAACCGACAATTCGTTTGGCATTAGGGGTGGTTCAACCAACTCACAAGCCAAGCCTACCCTAAGTAATTGCCAAGCCCGCCCACTACCCCACTTGTCTGCCCAGGGCATCTCCGAGTCAAGCTCTGCCCTCCCAAATTAAATGATGTTCATTGTGCTGATGAGAGCATCTGTTCAAGAAATGTCTCCCTCTCATCAGGGGGACATGAGGACATGGATGAAAATTCTATTAACCGTTATCTGGCCTCATTTGTGACTTAACTAAGCATTACAACCTTGCTGCCATTATACGACAAACGCCAAGAATTTTAAATAAACGTTCTGACATCAGGAACTTCATTTATCAGGAATGCCCAAAAAATTCATTTGCACAAACGCAATCTGAATTATTTATAGACTCGAAGCGGAAGTTATGGGGAAATATATGTATATGTATGCAATGAAAGCAATTGAAAAACTTCACACTATAAATAAGAAAATGTTAACGGAAAATCAATATGCTAAAATGCACGGAAAATCGAATTGGAGTAAAGCCAAATTTTTATATGCAAACGATGAAAATAGAATGAATAATACATTCGAATTTATAATGAGAAAAAAAATGATTGAAGATATGTAAAAATTCAACTCGACTTAGTTGTAAAATCGATTTCACAACTATTTCGCTTTGTTTTTTGAACTTACTCAAAAAATAAGAGAGAGCATAAAATATAAGTCTAAAAGTGATTTGCACTTAAGCTAAATTTTAAAACTCCACGACTGAAAGAGATGGAAGGAATATGAATAATGCATAAGAATTTTAGATGAAGGCCGAAATGAATGAAGATGTGCTAAAATTAAAACTAAGTTATTTTTTTGCTTTCTGTAGCATACTTATAGAAGTATTTCGATGATTAATTTAAGGTCTTAAGATTTTAAGATAGAAAATTGTAATCTAGCTAAATTTTAATAGATGGAATTAAAATTTATATTTATGAGGAAATAAATAATAAGAAATATGCTGAATTCGCCTGCACTTAAAATTAATTTCGTAGCTTTTTCACTACATTTTCTGTTAAAGAGGCGAAAAGAGAGAGAAAATAATTTTATTAAAAAATCGTTCTGCATTTCTGAAATTACATGCATTCAAGTGGCTGACAAGGTTATAAGTTGGAACGCTGATGGAAGCTCAACTGAAAATGACTCATTTATGGCATTGCGCTGTAAAGTATGCAATATAAAATGAGGCGAACACTCGATGCCTTTTTTGTAATTTGATTCAATTTGCTGCCTTTTTAAAGCACGTGCCGTTGTGTTTGAAAACGCCCTGAATTGGCCACGAAACGTGAATTCAACAAAATTGTTGAGAATTGCTGGCAACAGGCGAAATGAAGCAACAAGCAGACTGTGTGTGTGTGTGTGTGTGAGTGATATTAGTGTATTTGTGTGTGTGTGCCTTTGAAAAGTCATAAAACAAAGCAACTCAAATGGAGGCACAAAGCAAAACAGACAGCGCGTGAGAGAAAATAGAGGGGATAAGAAAAAAAAAGCGAAAGCGAGAGAAAAAGAAGAAGGAACAAAACATAAAAGCAGAGCGATAAATTGAAAACTGTGCACGTTAAGTCAGAGGCTGACAAAGAGCGGAAACAGGGCCACAGCCCGGGCAGGTGTACATAACTAAATACGTGTTCAAATACAGATACATAAACATACATACAGACGTGTGCGAAATAATAAGAACAGCATATGAGACAGATTAATTTGGTAAAAAAAGGTGCTAAGAAAACATAATTGTAATAAACCCTTATATTATTTGAATAGTTCACATTTTAAGCTATGTATATCCCAAAAGAGTTCAAGTCCTGCTATGTCCTTATCTTTTATAATGCCAAATTTGTTGGGTTAAGTCGAAATTCAGGTGTTCAAAATAATAAGAACAAAGTGAGAAAATAACGGATTGTTGTTTTCTACATAAGTTTTAACAATTTATAAGTATACACTTAGTTGCCTACAGTTAGCATAAGTGGGGTCCACCCCTTTTCCGGATCATTTAGACACATCGTGGCTTTATAGAAGCTATGAGAACGCGGCATCTGGAGATAGGAGTATTCTCCCAAGTATTTTCTTCTTCTTGTCACAACTATCCAAAATTTTTTATCCATAACATCTCTCATTTCCATCGCTATATTATTCATTGATGATCCACTAGATTATTGCTCGGCGAAAGAGTCAATTCCTCCTTAACATCAATGTTGTGGGATCCTAAGTACTACTTCGCTTGACTTGTGATGAGATTTGAATAATTTAAGTGTGGATAAATCTAGCGTGGAGCATCTTATTTTAAGCATAACACTTGCCAGTATTATTCTAGAATAGAAGTTGAGATCCATGATACCCACAATTCTATTTATAGCATATCCGCAAAAAAAGAAAGAAAATTTCTGTAGCATCGGTCTCAGACCACCGTGCTTAATGGTCATTTCATCATAATTTCGGCTATTGAGAGCTTTTAACCTTCTATTGTTTATTATCTTAAGCGAACTTTACCACATTTGGCTCAACTGATCATAACAAACGGTGTCAGGATCAATTCATAATTTTCTGGATGTAGAGGATTTATTTGCCCTATGTGACTTATCCTCTGGCTGGAATTCTGGGTACCGTGAATGTCACCTACCGTGTTGAAAATATATATGAAAGTGTTTTGATGAATTTAAGAGGTCCTACAATGGAGTTACCCGCAAAGAAAAGTCTCAAAACTCATTTCAAGGCAAGATACTGAGTTCAAGCGATACCACAATATTGATGTTAAGGAGGAATTGACTCTTTCGCCGAGCAATAATCTAGTGGATCATCAATGAATATTATGGCGATGGAAATGAGAGATGTTATGGATAAAAAATTTTGGACAGTTGTGACAAGAAGAAGAAAATACTTGGGAGAATACTCCTATCTCCAGATGCCGCGTTCTCATAGCTTCTATAAAGCCACGATGTGTCTAAATGATCCGGAAAAGGGGTGGACCCCACTTATGCTAACTGTAGGCAACTAAGTGTATACTTATAAATTGTTAAAACTTATGTAGAAAACAACAATCCGTTATTTTCTCACTTTGTTCTTATTATTTTGAACACCTGAATTTCGACTTAACCCAACAAATTTGGCATTATAAAAGATAAGGACATAGCAGGACTTGAACTCTTTTGGGATATACATAGCTTAAAATGTGAACTATTCAAATAATATAAGGGTTTATTATAATTATGTTTTCTTAGCACCTTTTTTTACCAAATTAATCTGTCTCATATGCTGTTCTTATTATTTCGCACACGTCTGTATATCTGTATAAATGTATCTAAACACACTTACACAAACAAAGGTGGCTTACTTTTGGTTTTTATGCCCTCTTTGATTGTAACACATTGCGGTCGGCAGCAGGATTTGTTCAGTTTACATAAAAATAACAGACCAAACACCAAATGGCCCACAAAAATGTTTCAATTTAACAAAAGTTAACAGATAAAAAATGAGAAAAGCAAAATCGAAATGAATTTCACAACATTTGCTCATTTTGTTTTTCATTTGCTGTTGAAAGGCGCAATATTAAGTATCAAGTCAAATATAAACTACAAAATTCAGTTTAAACTCTTCGAGTAATTTAACAAAACTTGGCAACGAATTTGTGAAGCGTTTATGGAAAATTAACCAATAAGGAAAATTTCTTCTATGAATTTTTGCAATTTTTGTTTTGTTCTTCTGTTTTACAGCAGGGCTTTGAATTTGAAAAGGCTCTTTAAAGTTCAATATAGACTAGAAAATACAAGTATCATCATTTAAAACGATTTCAGTAGAAATGTTTCCATTTAACAAAGTTAGAAGAGAATTTGACCATTTAGAGAAAAGGGGGAAGAGAAAGAAGCAATGTCCTAAACAAGTTTGCAACTTTTGTTCGTTTTGTTTTTCGTTAGTTGTTGATAAATTTTTAAGTATTATACAGCTGTGTTTGGAATTTTAATTCCTCTTTAAGACTGCGTTGAGTCAAATAAAAGTACTGAGCTCTTGGAGCTTTTATAGGAAAATGAGAAACGAAGAGAAGAAATGCTTTAATTAAATTTTAAATTTTGGTAGATTTTGTGAATTTTTATATTATCTAAAGGCACTAATTAAATTTTTAAATGACGAAAAATTATAATAAATAAAAGCTGATTAATTAACAATTCACTAGAATTCAAAGTACTGGTACTAAATATACAATTAGATATTGCATTTCAATGTCTGACTGAATCTAAATTCACGCAAAGTCAAATATAATCTACGAATTTTAATTACAGCATTGAAACTCTTTGATTAAGCCAACGCTATTTAAATTTCACCAAACTTCAAGTTTCAAGGCTTGTGCAAAATTGTGTAGCATGCTTTTAGGCTGACCTCAGAATTAACTTGTTCATTTGTTATGCAAGGTGAATTTCTTACTTGGAACAGAACACTGCTATCGTTTAGTTGAAAAGTCAAGGAGGAGAAAGTACATATGAGTATATTGTGACCCACAGTGGCAGCCAATTTAAATGCTAAACACGAAGCAGTCTGTCTCTCAGTCTCACAGTCACCTAACCAATAAGCGCTACTAAATGTTATGCAAATTGTCTGCACTCTCACACATACATGCCCATCACACACACACACATACATAGTATTCACACACAATCAGGACATGCGCCAAACAGTCACATATGTATACGTTTGTGTGTGTGCAGTACAATTTTCACCCTACTTTGTTGTCAGCAAACATAGCTTCACACACACAGATATATACACACTGACAGCATCGTGGCACGTCTTCCTGTTGCTTCTTATATGGCAAGAGTTCTCAGTCAAGATTGCTCGGGGCGAGATAGGAATATGCTTTGCCTTTTGTGGCCCATAAAAAGTCATGGGAGAAATGAATGGGACACAAGCTAGAACAGTTTTCAACTCTAAGATACCCCTTATTCACCTTAATTATGTAAGCATTTAAGGCTCCAACTGTATACAAAAGCGCAAAGATTAAAAACTTAAAACAGGCGTAATTTTATTTATTTAGAACCGATCCTGATGCGATTAAGTAAGATTCTATTATTGTATTCTATTCTTTTTATCCGAGTCTACTAAATTTAAGTGTATTTAAGTGTATGCAATATACCCCTTTACTCTACAAGTAATAGGTATTCAAATAAATGGGAAAAGTACTCGACCTCAAGTGCGACTCTCAGATTTTAGCTTCGAGTTCGATTCAAGTGTTGCCTACTTTCAGGCGCCTATTTCAATATTCGCTTCCCTCGTTGTTTACTCAACAAATCAAGGCGTCTATGTGGTTGTCTTTGTGTGTGTGCGTGTTTGTATATGTGTTTATGTATTTATGTGTGCACATGTCACAGATTTGGCGAGGTCAGTAGAATGCCCATGTCGTCTCTCTGTGGAAAAACACCCGTACTCATTGACTATATTGGGCTTATTCCCTGTTGTGCAGATAATGTGGGAATTCGAACAGATATGCCTCAACTTAACTTATTTTACAGCCCAGTCTGCATGCCGAAATCACAATGTATTTGTAATTCCATTTAATTAGTTTATAACTTATTGTCATGAATTAATTAAAATATTTGTTAACTTTTATATTAATTTTCAATATAGATTTGATTTTGGCTGGCTATTTTTGCTTTGTTTTGCAATAATTTTAATTTTAAATATTAGGATTTAATAATTTGTAAGTAATATTTTTATTATCATCATTTTAAAACACAGAATTCAATACAAACTTTGAATTTATCAAAAGATACAAAATGTATTTCAACATTTAAAAATGACATTTTCTGAAACACCGACAATTGATTTTGGGTTAGAGATTTTTAAAAAATTCCTGTATATATTTTTCTTTATTTGTGTCTGGTATATAAGTAGTCGAGCATTCGTACAAAATGGCCCATGTCATTGCTATGTTTTATAGCATGTTTTTGTGATTCGTTGAATCAAGTGAGGATTTTATGTTTAACACTTAACAGCCACGTAAATGACATAATTGCCCTGAAAATTGCTCAGTGCCCATGCATAAAAGAAGACAGAGTGGCTTTGGTTAGGGTTTTATGGCCATGCCAACACACACACACAGCCGTACCCATGTATGTATGTAACTAATGTGTGACAGGCGGCGTCTAGCGGCAAAGTGTCCCCTAGTGGCAGCTTATTATACCCCGCATAGGAAGCACAAAAGCAAAGGTATTCATGCGGGCAAAACAGAAGCATAAAGGGAACTACACAATATAATTTGGCTAAATATAATTTGTGTTTACATTAAATATAATATTGCTAAAGACAATTTCTATTCACATTAAGACGCCCGTTTATATTGACATTCGCTTTGTTTAAAAATTTATTTTTAAATAAGTGATAACTTTTCTATGTTTTTAGTTATTATAAAATAATTAAATAACTATCATTAAAATCTTTATAAATAAGTGAAAAATATTTGATACAAATTTGTGTTCTTATTTTCTATTCATTATTCTCCGCTTTAAAGGGTATATTTGTATTACAAACACTCTATTGTTGTATTTGAACTTGCCGTCGAGAAGCAATGTCTCCCATTGTGATTGCTCAGGGAGCAGCAGTTAATTAATTGCGCTCTTTGGGGTCCTGCACTGTTGCTGATAACAGTAATGGTAATTGTCATTGTTTAATGACGTCTATTCCCTGACCTACGCACGTTCTAAACAGTAGAGCTACTGCTTTAGCTGTTGCTGTAGACACACGTAGTTTTAAGCGCAATTATAACACGTTGCTAATCGTGAAGAGGACCCAAAGTGCCGCTAAAATACGTCGTTTTCAAATTTAAATACACATAAAACACACACACACAAACACACTTCGACTCACACACGCACACACGTGTAAAAAGAGAGGCGTGGGCACGAATGCTTTTGCAGCGCGTGAAAGTATGCAACGTTAAATTTACGACATTTGAGGTTGTTGCAAAATGTAATTGAGTTTTATAGCAGCGAAACGGAGACACATATACACACACGTACGCAAGCAGTAAAATACACACACGCATTCACACCTACAGCAATTCAGTTGGTTTTTGTTTTCCATTGCAATTTTAATGCAATTCGCAAAGTGTGAATGAAAAAGAGGCTGGCGTTGGGGTTGGCGTTGAGGCTAGAACTGGGGTCGCTGGTGTTGACTTACATAATGCGACAGCTTTTATCCTTTTGCCTTTTTTAATTAGCGTTGTGCATGCGTATGCAAAAATTAAGGCGCTAACAGCAAACAGTGTTGCCTTTTAAATCTTTCATAATATGTACTTAGTTACTCCTATTTTATGGATATTTTTTTTTTAAATGTTTATGATCTGAAGCATTTAAATGAGTTAAGAGTTAAGTTTAGCAGCGGTCTATAAAATTAGTAATAACAAAAATCTCTTCGACTCAAAGCTTTACACAACTTCATTATCATTCATAATTATTATGACTCTTATTATTATGTATGCTAAAGCTACCTTAATCATCGATATAACTCATCTAAAGTTCCACATATCCCATTACAAGTACTTCAAAACTCCTAATTAAATCACAAAGTTGTCATATTTTGATAATTATTCTTTGGTATTTTTATAAATATTCACGCATATAATTAAGTTAAATTTTTGAGTATGTGTTTAGTAGATAATAAGGTATTTAAATCACAACTAATTATTAAGTTGGACTGTTTATTATTATTTAATGACAACTCGTAATCTCTTTTTATTTGCATATATAAACTTCCTCACATGTGTTTTGATTTTGAACCAAACAATCGCCACACAAACAACCACAACAACAACAATGCAACTACACTACACGTCAATTACACTGTGCATCAAACCATAAGGTCAGCTGGCGGTTGGCAGCTGGCGAACACGCTTCGGACGACTCTCCAATAAGACGCCATTGGGGGCGGTGGATCCATCCGGCACATTTTGTGCAGTGCCCGATGAGTGGCTGAAAAAGAAACTGGGTAAAAACTACAAATTAGGGTAAAAACAACCACAAAACAGAAGCAATATTTAAAAAGAATACAACATTTCAATTGAAGTTGAAAACTAATTTTAATTTTATTTCTCCCCTTCTTCTTCCTTTCTCTATCTCTCTCTCGCTTTACAGTTGAAGCGGCTGAACGTCCCACGGCAGGACAATTGTACCAAAGTAAGTGAAAAATTGCACAAGTATTTATAAAAGGAAATTTTTTTTATTTCGTCATTTTTTTTTTATTCTCTTAGTTTTCTTTGTGAACGCTGTGCCCTTTATCGCTTTTGGATTTCTTGACAACTTCATAATGATCGCGGCCGTAAGTAGTATTTAATTATAATGAGTAAGTGTATTTTAACGTTATGTTGTCATTCCATTTTTTTATGTACTCTTTATATAATCGATTACTTTTATCGTTATCGATACTTTTGACAGTGGCAAAGGTCGTCAAACGACATACAGTAGACTCTTAAAAATTCGAACCACTTGATTTTTTGCGTAATTTGAATTTGCAAATATTTTTAATTTCTTAAGATATATAACTGTATGCCAAAAAATTCTCATTTCTGATTGATAATAAAAAAATAAATGCTTTTCGTAGGGCGAGTACATCGAAAGTTCTATGGGTCACTTCATAACGCTATCGACAATGGCCGCAGCTGGTTTTGGCAATACTATCAGTGATATTATTGGCATTACCACTGCTTCATATGTGGAAGATATCTGCCAGATGCTGGGCCTGAAACAACCTCGAATAACAGCTGCACAATCTGAGCTAAAATCCAGCAGACGAGCCTCCAGTTGGGTAAGCAAACCTGTGTTAATTATCATAATCATTTTTTTTAAATAATTCTTATGTTCATTTCGTTTTAGGGACGAATTATAGGCATCACAGTTGGTTGTTTAATCGGCATGTGTCCTCTGTGGTTCGTTTCCGACGAGGATAAAAAGAAGGAGTAGACTGGATATATCCTAATACATATCTAGTAAATTTTGTCAATTTTCAACTGGTGTCACGAATATGTCTCAATCCGAACGCATTTCTTAATTTAATTTAAGAGTGTAATTACGAAAGTTCTATAAAAATAAATTATTTGTTGTATTTTAATTGCTCTCCTCTCCATGTATAAAGTCAAGCTAATGTAACACACTCAAAGTACCTACTAACGACTATTCTATAGTTCATAAATTGTTGTTTTTCCATAAATATATTAAAATGGATTTCAAGCACTGATTCTGACTGCACATTGTATAATCAATTTGTTTTAAGTTCTAGAAATGAGCTCAAGACGAGATAAAAGCAATCAGAAACAATGATATTTGGTAATTCATAATTGTAGGCATTATTCACTAATCCTAAAATAAAATCTAATCATATAAGCCATATAAATATATATAAAAAAAAAAATATATAGTAGCTGCAAAAGGTCCAAATGTAATGCTAAAATCAAAATAGCCATTTTTTGTAGAGAATTCATTCAAAATATTAACGAAAAGACAAATGATCTATTGTTATTGGCATACTAGAAAAAAAATATGAAACTTCTAACCAAAGCAAAAGCCTGTCAAATTCTTTAAAACTCGCCACTCTATAAAGTGCCTATATTAAATGCTTTAACTGCTGCACCCACTTCTTGAAGCTATTCGACCCATTACTCTAAATACAAAATTGTTTTAAATAAAAATTCAAAAGGAACCATTAGTCAAATATATATATACTTTATGTTTAATGTTAAAGTCCAAATGTAGAGAGCTTAATGAACAAATAAATCAAATTGAAATGTGAATGTCTTTTATTTAAAATTGTACCATCCCAGTCAAGTGTGACAATATGCATGGACGCGTCTGTAAAGCGAAAGCCGGCTGTATCTACAGTGGCGTCTAAAATGTGAGTATAAGATGCTTGATTCAATCAGACAACATCCATCAAAAAGCGAATAGAATTATCAGTCTAAAAACCAAAAACTGCCCCTGTCTCGTGTTGCACATTAGTTTATTTTGTAGTACTTGTTGAAAAAATATATAATTTATCTGTAGTCAAAATTAATTGATAGTTGAAATGAATTTGAGTTATTAGTTAGTTAAATGAAACGCAACAAAGTGTTTTCAAAAATTGCAGCTCAATTCTTAGATGAGCTTTGGCCATAGCTCTGGCCAGAGTACTAAAAACGATTGATGCGACATTGCATCGCTGAGCAGTTGCCAAAAAACGGATGCATTCTGGGCATGTTTCCAATTGTTGTGCTTGTTGTTGTCGCCGAAAGTCATAACATTTCGATTCTCATTGTCATCGCTATATTCGGATTTAATGTTGAGCCAGTGCTGCGTATTATCCTGAGGCGTGGTGGCAAATTCCATACGAGAAATTGTCGGTAGCAGGGTATTAGCGGGGGGTTGCTCCAAACGCTGCCTGCGTTGCAATTCATTCAGTCTTTCTTCGGCACAATATTGTTGCTCCAGTTTCAAGAGTTCCGCTTCCACATTTAAAGCATTACAACTTTCATTTGGCGCTGCAACTCGAATGGTGCTCTCGCCGCCAAGAACAGGCGCAGCTTGTGTGGCATTAGGCGTGGCAATTGGAGTCGTTAGCGTTGTGTTAACCGTTGCTGTTGGAGTCGTTTCCGTTGGACGATGCCATAGCGTGCCCGGTACTTGGCTAGCAATGAAAAAGGCACCCGCAATCGTAAAAACGCTGGCCGCATAGCTTAAGGCTAACATTGCAAAATTATTAAGTAAAAAACTCATCAACGTAAAGTTGGGTAGCAACTGCATTAGTTCACTGTAGGTTAACCAGCCTCGTCGGAGACCCTCACGTTGTGCCAGCGTTCGCTCCACACTGCTCAGCTTATCAAAGAATTGTTCATTCGATATGTATATGTTCCAGTCCTTAAAAGTAAAAAATATATGTATGTAGTTTTTATTAATTGAAATTATAATATTCCCACTTACAATGGCTGTCAGAAACTCGATTTCCATTTCCTTAAGCTTGTCTTCACTCATGTTGCCCTCCTTAGCCCAGTCTTCCAAGTAGAAACGTTCATCGTGGCCGGCATAGAATTTGGTTGAAATCATCTGTAAACAAAACACATAGCAAGTTAATAATGAGTAACATGTGACGTCATTGCTTTGGCAAGATCACGTTATTAACACAAAATATAAATTATATATGCATGTGGTCTATTATCAGCATGGCAGTTGCCCTCTTTACATTTGAATTTAAATTAAAACAAATACAATTAAAGCAAATTGTGAGATTGCAATGCAAACAAAGCAAAGCAATAACAAATCTACAGGTGATCACTCATACACAAATACAACTTTGTGCTCAATTCTGCTTAAGAACAGTTCGCTCATTGTATGCATGTGTATGTGCGAGTGTGTGTGCGTGCGCATGTACACACAAAAACACAAACAACAACAGAGCGAGTGAGTGTGTATGCGTAATTGCGTTGATGGCAAGTTATCAATCAACAGGTTTTGTTCGCCAACTAAACTTACCAATGACACAACAAACAGTTCCTGTGGCGTGATTCTATAACCATATCCCGGATCAATGATGTTCAGTCGATCCAAATAAATTAAAGCCATTATTAGAGAGCATGGTGTGGCATGAGTTTTTCCAGCAGCAATTGAGCTCAAACGATGCAAGGAGTGACCCCGATGTGGCTCCGAAAAGAGATCAGCTGCGTACTCAGCGAAGGGCATAGAAACTTCCATGTCCGCCTCCGTGGTGTCCACGCCACCATAATAGAGTGTTTTACGTATGCGATTTATGAACTCCCCGTGCTGCATCACCTGAAAATTGCAATTGGATTCACAGTTAGAGCAGTGCATGGGGAGAGATGACAAATGCTTTAATTACCTTTTTTGGCGTGGAGGCGACGAATTTACTTCGCCCCATCGTGAAAATGTTCTGCGTTTTCAGCGTGGAAACGAATGACTGTGAAGAGAACGCTTAAAGTTACCCCATCAAGTGAAACCAATTATTGCCATTCGCACACAACGGCAAGAGGGTTGTCAGCTAGCAGCACAGACCACAGATAGGAATCTAATTTATATATGCATTTAGATCAATGCAGGTTTTGATCGAAAAACAATAATTTTGAAATGCTATTTTGTGTATAGAATTATCTCAAGATAGAATGTCAGGCAGCAGTTTCGATTGATTGTTATTATTCAACAAGGTTTTGGCCATTCACAAGCTAACGTGCTAAAAATAAAAACAGCCAAAATTCAAATTGACAAAAAAAAAGGTGACAGGCATCAGGTTCCACGGATAACTCAATTTCAAGATTTAACTCAAATCAATTTTAAAATGAATTTCCTTATTTCAGAAAATTTATAGTTTTCTTGGTTTTTTGAATTTGTATGTACAACTTTTTAATTCATTTTTTAAAAATAATTAATTTCATTAGAGAAAATTCATGGGACCAATTTTCTATCGAATATTTTTTTCTATTCGGTCATTTATATCAATATCGATAATTTTGCAGCTGTTCCAATTGTATTATTTTTTGTAGGAAAGAAATAAACTAGGAAATTCGCAGCCATGTCGCGATTTAGTGGTGCGCTGCAACTTACTGACCTAGACGACTTTATTACTCCCTCTCAGGTAAACTTAAGGTCGGCTGTTGATTTGTTGAATTAAAGGTTAACATGAAATGGTACTTTTAGGAATGCATAAAGCCAGTGACGATAGATAAGACAAAGTCGAAGACTGGCGCTAAAATTACTGTGCAAGCAGATGGCTACTACGAGGAATCTGATGTAAGTTTTTGCTCGAAATTGCCAAATTCACATTCAATCAATCGTAATTTCTGCACAGAGCGGTAAGCAAAAGCTACAGAAAGTTGAGATCACACTGCAAGATTGCTTGGCGTGTTCCGGATGTATTACGTCCGCCGAGGGCGTACTTATTACACAGCAAAGCCAGGAGGAGCTGCTGAAAGTGTTGCGTGAAAATCAAACGCTTAAGGCCACCGATGACAGCGGCAAGGAGGCTCGCATCATTGTGTTTACCATTTCCACACAACCGCTGCTGAGTTTGGCACATCGCTATCAGCTAAGCGTGGAGGAGACGGCTCGTCATTTGGCCGGCTACTTGCGTCAACTTGGCGCGGATTATGTTCTGTGTACAAAAATTGCCGATGATCTGGCCTTGCTCGAGTGTCGGCAGGAGTTTGTTGAACGTTTTCGCAATAATCCAGAGCTCGGGATGCTCAGCTCCTCGTGTCCCGGTTGGGTTTGCTACGCTGAAAAGACACATGGTAGTTTCATATTGCCCCACATTGCCACAACGCGTTCGCCGCAACAGATTATGGGTGTTCTGGTAAAACAATTGCTGGCCGAAAAGCTAGGAGTGCCAGGTTCAAGGATCTACCATGTGACACTCATGCCCTGCTACGACAAGAAGCTGGAAGCCTCACGCGACGACTTTTATAGCGAGGTGAATGAGTCACGTGATGTGGACTGTGTGATTACATCAAGTGAGTAGACAAACAAAGCCTTCTTTATTTTTTGTTTTTATTTAAAAGTTTCCCCTTGCAGTTGAAGTGGAACAAATGCTGCAGACGGAGGAACAAACATTGCAGCAGTTCGAGCCCTCGGATTTGGATTGGCCCTGGACGGATCAGCAGCCCGAGTCTATGGTGTATGCACATGAAACGACCATGTCTGGTGGCTATGCGGAGCATATATTCAAATATGCCGCCAAAGAGCTATTCAGCGAGGAGATGCCACAGGACTTGCAATTCAAAGCGCTGCGCAATCGCGATTTTAGCGAAATTTGCTTGGAAAAAGATAGCAAGACCGTTTTGAAATTTGCAATAGCAAATGGCTTTCGCAATATACAAAATCTGGTACAGAAACTGAAGCGTGGCAAGAGCGCTCCATATCATTTTGTCGAAGTGATGGCCTGTCCCTCTGGCTGCATTAATGGCGGTGCCCAGGTTCGACCGACGACGGGACAACATGTGCGTGAATTAACCCAACAGTTGGAGGAATTGTATAAGCAACTGCCGCGATCCGAACCCGATAATACGCATACTAAGCAGATATACTCGGAATTTTTGGATGGTCCACATACGGATAAATCTGAAGAGTTATTGCATACAAAGTATCACGCGGTGGAGAAACTCAATACGGCGTTAAACATTAAATGGTAGCGCGGATTCTGTTATTTCCTTTATCTTTGTTAGTTTTATGGGGTCAGTCTACAGCAATACATGTACACAATTAAAACAGACTGTTGTTCTTTAACCAAAAACCGAGAAATTCATTTATAAGTTGGAAAAACAGGAAAAAAAACGGATTAAACTTTTATATTTTGATTGGCATTTATTTCGAGTATCTCTCGATAATATATCGACTATATCGATAATTTCGGTATCGCACAGCCTAATCGATATGATTTATGAATATCGATTTGACGATAGATTTTCAGCAACCCTAAATGAAATACACGTAAACCTTAAAAAAAACCGCAGGCCCTCCAAAACAAAATAATATGCTATTAAAAGTATGTTTTGTGCTAACGCTTTTAACATTTGCAGCTGCTATTGATGATCCACAAAAGCAAAAGGATAAATCAACAAAGTTGCCACCTTGTAAAGCTTGCACTGTGCTCGTGGAATCCTTCAAATTGGGTTTGGAGAGAACAAAACGGGGCAAACATGCCGGTGGTGATGCTGCTTGGGAGCAGGAAAAACTGCGAGCCTATAAGAAAAGTGAGGTGCGGTTTGTTGAAATCCAGGAACAGCTATGCACGGAGGTGAAGCGAGGTCAGGACCACTGCCATACGTTAAGCAACGACCACGAGTCGCTAATCGAAGACTGGTTCACACACAAGCAGGACGAAGAGCCCGAACTGCATGCCTGGCTGTGCATTAACCAGCTGTCTGTTTGTTGCCCCCCTGAAACCTACGGGCCAACTTGTCAACCCTGTACCGACTGCAATGGGAATGGTAAGAAATAGTTTAAAAAAATATATGCAGTTCGTTAAGTAATTGTTTTGACAAAATTAAAAATTTACATATTTCAATTTTCTTAAATAATATTGTTATTAAATGTAAGATAAGTTTTGTTTTGCTATAAATAGAATATACGATTTTTTTAATTTGTCAAAAGAGTTCTGTGAACAGTTAAATGAAGTATCGAGTATCTCATGGTCTTGTTTGGTTCTAACAATTCGCAATACTTGCATTAACGAATCATTTTATAATTGCAACAGGCAAATGCAAAGGAAATGGAACACGCAAAGGAAATGGACAGTGCTTGTGTGACAATGGGTATGCAGGCGTCAATTGCAATGATTGCGATGAGCAACACTATGAATCCTTTCGCGATGCAACAAAGCTTCTGTGCACACCTTGTCATACGGCTTGTGGTCAAGGCGGTTGCAACGGAGCTGGTCCGAAGAGCTGTCGCAAGTGCAAGGATGGCTGGCACATGGACACTGAGGCCGGTTGTGTCGATATTAACGAATGCTTGGACCAACAACGAGCGTGTAAGCCGCAACAGTTTTGTGTTAACAATGAAGGCTCATTCACCTGCCTCGAATGCGATCGTTCCTGTGACGGCTGTGATGGAGATGGACCCGATATGTGTAAAAAATGCGCAGATGGTTATAAGCTGAAGGATGGCAAATGTCAGGGTGAGTAGTTAATACATTAATTAAGCCAACTATTACATTTTCCGCACACTTGCCTCTTTACAAAGATCTGTCGTCGCAGCAACGCGATTCATATGTGAACATCACGCGTTTTCTCACCTACTTTGGCATGTGCGTGGCCACGTGCGTCATCTTTCAGAGCTCCACGCACATTGCCTACATTGTCGGCGGAGCCGTGGCTATCTACATAGCTGCATCTGAGTATTGGCTAAATACAACAGCACAAGGTGCCCAAAAGCCCGAAATAGACACAAAGCAGCTAGAGGATTTGATTATGAAGTCATTATAAACTGAACTGAATCAATAGTGGAATATTTACGCTGGCAGAGCGTTCACTTTATTCTGTGAATAATTCGTACAAGATCATTAATCTGCAGTATTTTAATTGTGCATATTATTTTTAAAACTTACAACCCCTATTCCATATTTTGTTTGCAGTCGCGTTGAAAGTGGACAACGATAACGATTCGGATGTGGTATTCGACGGTGCATTGGAGCGCGAAGAACTATAACGCACAGAGAGCATAACTTTTTAGTAAATTTTAGTATTTTAATATTACCAAATTACAATTTTTATGTACTGAAACTGAAATACCAAATTTGCCAAATTGAGAAATTCGTTTTTATTTTGACACTGCTTAATTTGTTTATGAGCATATACTGGTTTATTAGGGAGAAGCAAGTTATTTTATTGCAGTTAAATTATCTTACCAAAAAATATGGCTTTCTGTTAAAAATCTTTAAATTTATTATAATTTACTGACGAATTTTAAAAAGAAAACATTCACATTGCGATGCACCAACAATTTTAAAATCATATGTTCACGTACTTAATCGATGGTCCGAATTGCCGATCTATCGAATGTTTTATCGACAGTGGTTAAAATTAAGTAAATGCAAGGGCATGCACTAAAAAAAAGTAAAAGTGTTATTTCCAAAAATAGTTGTAGGAGAGTTTTTTATGTAAAATAAAAGACGTAGACTTTATATATTATGAAATTAAATAAAGCTAATTTTGAATAATAATTATCTGTTTTAATGATTGTCGAGAACCGTCGATCTATCGCACTATCCATTTATTCTATCGATTTGCGATGTTTTTGCAGCCCTTTGCAAAAGTTAGCGGCAATTTAACGGTTAATCTGTTATTCAGGTTGGAAAACGTTCTTTAATAACAAACTTTCTTTTGATATTAAGATCAAAGTATCCTAAAGGGAACATAGAATTTAATACATTTTTTGTTTAAAATTCACGTCGCTCACGATCTCGTTTAATACGCATGTCCTGTTGACCTTTGCGCATGTCGCACTCTAGCTCATGGAAAAACTGATACAAGGTGACGTAGTCCGATGTGGTAAAGAAGTTAAATGATTTAACCATTATTACATTACATAAAAAAAAGTTTAGTTATAAATATTACAAATAGAAATAATAATAAAATTAAAAATCGATATCTACTTAAGATGCATCAACAAATAAAAAATATGCCATTTTTCACTACGCCGAAAAGAGCAACTGCTTGGAACACGTAATCTTGTTTGTAAATTCACCTTGCGCCTGCCCATAACCATAGTCAACAGCAGCAGCTGGAATGCGGCACGTTACTGCAGCAGGAAGTAACAGCAGGATATTTGATTTTATTTTAGTTTGGCCCAGAAGGTCAAGCTCTGCTGTTATCGTTAGCAGCCAACAAATAAAAAAAAGCAAAAAAAAAAAATCAATGAGCTGGTAAAGTGTGTCCTGTGCCATTAAACAGCACAAAGCGTTAACATTGTTAATTAAGAAACGTTAACATTTCCGCCATAAAATCAATAAGACATCAGCGGTGTTTGCCGATTATTAGTAGGCGTTTGCGTAACCAGGCAAATGTCGTAGTCGCCAACACATACAAACATAGTAAATAACGGTGAAAATAACAGATAAATTCCAAATAACAAGTGACTTTCCGAACCAGAAATATTTGATTTAAATGCTAAAATGTCGTCGTCATCGTCAGCACATCCATATGGCGTGACAGCGAATGATATTGCACGTGAGTATCAGCCGTATGGGGGATCAGCCGGTTTTGTGGCCAGCACTTCAAAGACAAGTGCTCGACAACAACAGCAACAACAAAAGCAACAGCAACAACAGCAACAACAACAGCAGCAACAACAGCAACAACAACAGCAGCGGGAGGAACGCGAGGATGCACTTGAGTATTTCATCAAGTTTCCAAAGCCAACAGCCGACAATGATTTTGTCCTAGTCAGTGGCAATGAGGAGCATAATAATGTGCCCATTGTAATGCTGCTCGGCTGGGCAGGCTGCCAGGATCGCTATCTCATGAAGTATTCCAAAATATATGAGGAAAGAGGGTAAGTGCAAGAGAGGGCTGTCTCATAAGTCATTGGCCCAAGTAGGAAAGCGTTATTATTCCCTATAAAAATTTACTTATCATCATCATCTGTTTTAAGAGCAATCTACTTTATCTAATGGTCAAGGCTCTCAAAACAATTAACTCCTTCATTAATTTTTTCAATTATTTTTTAAGTTCACAGTATCGAATATCTTCTGATATCATCTTATTTCGAAATAAACATTTTTTGCAAATTTATCAAAATTCACTACTAAATTTAGCCAAAATTAAAAATCAGAGATTAATACCGTAACCGAAACCGTTAACCGATATTAAACGATTGAAATAAATAACCGTAGCCGAAACAGAATTTTTTTATTATACCCAAACCGAAATTATTCAAACCGAAATAACCGTATAGTAACCGTTTCATGCATTACTGTTAGTTTCGATGCAATCAATCGTTAAATTAGATTTTGTTGTTGAATTGTAATCGTCGTTTTAAACTAATTTTGGATTTTATACAGTTTAAAGTGTTACCGTACGTTAGGAAACAACATGCATTTTATTTTAAAGTGTCTTTTTCCAACACAGACCAATGAATTATCGGCCGATCCTCGTAAGAGGATAAAATTATGTTATCAAAGGAAATTAATAAAAAAATTTACGTTTTCTTACAAACAACCAATGAATTATCAGTTGACCCTTGTAAGAGGAGGTTAAATTTATATTATCAAAGAAAAAACATTACTCACAACTTAATTTCAGACTCATTACTGTGCGCTATACTGCGCCCGTGGATACGCTATTTTGGAAGCGCAGCGAAATGATTCCCATTGGAGAGAAGATACTTAAGCTTATTCAGGATATGAATTTCGATGCTCATCCGTTGATTTTTCACATATTCTCCAATGGTGGTGCCTATCTCTATCAGCACATTAATTTGGCCGTTAGAAAGCACAAATCGCCGCTTCAGGTCCGTGGTGTGATCTTTGATTCGGCGCCAGGTGAACGTCGTGTGCTCGGATTGTATCGTGCTATCACAGCTATTTATGGCCGGCAGAAGCGTTGCAATTGCATCACAGCACTGGCCATAACACTGACCCTAAGTATCATGTGGTTTCTCGAGGTGTGTGTTCCCATTTACAATATATATCAAGGGTGCCAAAGAAATCGCTTTCTCTTGAATTTCTCTTCAATTTGTATGAAATTCAAGTGAAATTCAAGCGAAAGCGATTTCTGTGGCACCCCCGTATATTTTAAGTGATTTTTTTGACAAAGATAAAACATAAATGATATATTTATGTATTTTATTTAAAACAAAATATTTAAAGTTTTATTTATTTATTTATTTCTCATTCCCTTTCTTCCTTGACATTCTTTCTTTGTCTTAACCAAGAATTTTAAAATACCTATTCAAACCGAAATAACCGTTTAGTAACCGATTCATGCATAACGGTCAGTTTCTATGCAATACATTACTAAATTAAATTTTGTTGGTAATGTGAAATCGTCGTGTCTATAATTAATTTTGAACTTTTATACTTCATTTGAATATAAATCCCAATGAAGAGAAAAACTTATTTGAAATCAAAGATTTTCTTGTATTCTTGTAAAAATTACATTTTTTATTTGTCAACCAATTTCGAAACCGAATTATTTTGCGTAACCTATAACCAAAAACAAAAATTCCAGCTTAACCAATACCCGGGTTTAGACAAAGAAAAAGAAATTATTATTAACCCCAATGGATCACATTATTTATTTGTTTACACCTTCTTTGAAGTTCTTAGTTTGTCCAAAAAATGACAATACATACTGTATACATTTGATTTATCAACATGTGATTAATTTGAATTCTTTGTGATCCAGGAAACTTTCGTTGCCTTCAAGAGTTTGTTCATCAAGTCGACACCAGTGAATGCCAGTCCATTTTGTGAGTTGAAGAATGAGGCTAACAAATATCCTCAACTGTTTCTATACTCCAAGGCCGACGTGGTCATACCATATCGGGATGTGGAGAAATTTATACGATTGCGACGGGATCAAGGAATCGATGTGTCGTCCGTTTGTTTCGAGGATGCGGAGCATGTCAAAATCTATACCAAATATCCAACTCAATATGTGCAGTGTGTGTGTAGTTTCATTAGGAATTGTATGACTATGCCTACTTATCAGCTGGTCGGCGATGTTACCAACTCCGATTCCATAGAGCAAATGCAAGAGAAGCAACAACAACAGCAACAACAACAGCAACAACAACAAAATTCCGTTGGCAATTTGAAATATGATTAGATATTAGATTGGTTTTCGATTTTAAGCACAAACAGCGACCGCTAGAAAAGGACAACGCATCAAACGCATGTGATAGGCAGCAGCACAACTACTATTAACTGAAACTACTACTACTACTTGCAAAATACTATTTGAAGAAAATTGCAAACAAATTTTAAACGTAATTATTGAAAAATTTATTGCTAGCGAGCGCATGGCGTCCGCTGCCGCTTTAATGTAGGAACGAATTTAAGAGTTACTCAATCTAAACGTGCATTCTTATATCCCCCCCCCCCCATCCTTCTCCTGCTGTATGCAGAAAGTGCCGTAAATAATAAAAACATAATTAATACGAATCGTAAAATGAGTCTAATTTTCAAATGTCATCGTTTCACAATAACTAGCTGAATGCTATGTAGATAATTTAGCCAGGGTGGTGTGCAACTATCGAAAAATTGTGGCGCAATCGTTTATATTCGATAACACTTGGCTAGTCGCCATCTTGGAATGTGCGAAGAAGAAGAAGCGAACAAAAAGCAAGCGAAAAATCTTTAAGCGTATTTATTTAAATGTATAAATTGCATAAATCTATATATTTATTAAGACCAAGCACACACATTTAATGCTCTACTTAGCAATATAAAAGAAATCCCAGCATAGCTGCCACGTAGCGTTTGCCCAAAAAGGCTGAGCCACAAAAAAAATCGAAATCTCCGACGGCCCGAAGGTATCACACACAAACACACACACACAGGCCACACATCAGTGCAAGCAAAAAGAGGCAGAAGAAGCAGACAGGCAAAGAGTGTTTCCCATCAATTTCTGTAAAGCTACTTGGATCTGAGGTAAATAAAACATCGAGCAAAAAACTCACTCGGCGCATTAGTGCATCTCCAAAACTTTGTACAACTACGATGCCGCAGCGCACGCCAAAGTTTCAGTGCGCGCGCGTTTGTGTGTGTGTGCGTGTGTAATTAATGCAAATTTAACATTGATCCATTTTACGTTTTGCAGACGCCGTTTCTACTGACTTCTGGCCAGGCACACAATACAGCACAGAAGCAGCTTGTGTATTGCTGGCAGGTGATATAACAAAATACTCGCCACAGCTCGCAGCGGACTATGTCTGACTATTTGCGCCAGCAGAAACCACAAGAGCACACATAGCCATGGCTGCGACGAGAAAATTGCAAGGTAAGCACATTTCTCCATATATATATATACACATATATTTATATATGTATGTACGATGTATGTGTGATTATATACTGATTCTGGGATTATATTATCGATAATTTCCTGCGATATAGGCGAAATTGATCGATGTTTAAAAAAGGTAGCTGAGGGCGTGGAGACGTTTGAGGATATTTGGAAAAAGGTACACAATGCAACAAATACCAACCAGAAGGTGAGCACCTGACCGAATAAACGATTCCATTTCAAATTTATCTAATATTTTGCCAATTCCCTTCACTCTTCACAGCAAAAGCATCTGCAGGAGAAGTATGAGGCAGATCTCAAGAAAGAAATTAAAAAACTGCAGCGATTACGTGATCAAATCAAATCATGGATTGCATCCGCCGAGATCAAAGATAAAAGCGCGCTGCTCGAGAATCGAAGGCTCATTGAAACGGCAAGTAGTTTGCATAGCATTTTCTGATATTTGAGGCTTTAGAAATGTATCTCACTCATATTATTAATTTAGTCAGATTTCTCGAAAACAACACGAGTCTGTTTTTATATGCAATTGCACTATCTGAAATCTTTTTCTATCCTTTTTTTTTAAATTCTGTAATTTTTCACCATAAACAAAGTTTTTTCATAAAATAACCAAAAAGAAATATGCTTAAAGTGCGCTTTCATTTGCTTTTATTTTTATAAATTTTTTAATTTATTTATAATGTTAATGTAATTATTAATATTAATTGTTCTCATTTTTGAATTTTGTCAACAGCAAATGGAACGGTTCAAGGTGGTAGAGCGTGAGACAAAAACAAAAGCGTATTCCAAGGAAGGTTTGGGCGCAGCACAAAAAATGGATCCAGCGCAACGGATCAAGGATCATGCGCGCAATTGGTTAACCGGCTCAATTAGTACACTGCAAATCCAGATTGATCAGTATGAGAGCGAAATTGAATCGCTGTTGGCGGGCAAAAAGAAACGTTTGGATCGCGATAAACAGGAGAGAATGGATGATTTGCGTAGCAAACTGGATCGACATAAATTCCATATAACCAAACTGGAAACACTGTTACGACTGCTGGATAATGACGGCGTCGAAGCGGATCAAGTGAACAAAATTAAGGATGATGTCGAATACTATATTGATTCATCGCAAGAGCCAGACTTTGAGGAGAACGAGTTCATCTATGACGACATTATCGGTCTCGATGAGGTCGAACTGAGCGGCACGGCAACAACGGACAGCAACAATAGCAACGAAACGAGCGGATCACCCAGCAGTGTCACGTCTGGCGGCAGTCCACCCCAATCGCCAGTTACAGTGCAGCAAGTGCTGCCATCCTCCTCCTCATCTTCACAGCAACAACAGGCGGCGGCGACAACGGGCAGCAGCGGCGGTCCCGGCGGAACCAGTGCGGCGAGTGCAGCGCAATTCCAGCATTTGCAGGCGGCGGCAGCAGCAGCGGCAGCGGCGGCACAACAATCGAATGGAAACAATGTTGGCTATGCAAGCGATACCAGCGCAGCCTCATCCTCAGCGACTACGTCCACAGAGGCGACAACGGGCGGCGGCGATAAGCGTAACAAGAGCAGCGAAAGCAGTGCCAACAGCAGCAAAGCCAAGGTATTTAACTATCTATTCTCTTTTTAAAAATAATACTAATATTTTACTTAATTTACACTACACAATCAATTATTCGCATTTCAAAATGTTTATTACTATTGTCAATTATGTTTATCGAATTGCAGCAGCAACCTCAGCAGCTGATCAAGCCGACACCAGTGCGTGCAACATCAAAAGCGCCCGCGAGTAGTGATAGTGAGTACTTCACACTCTTTTATTTTCATTGTTTATTGAGTAATTAAATGTTCATCAGCAGCTCCAGTCAATAAGATTATCAGCTCAACGCCCAGCAAAAACCAGCAGCAACTTCCAACGGCCGCCTCCGTCTTGGCGTCTAGCGGGACACAGAATAATAACAACAGCAGTAGTAGCAGTAGCAGCAGTATTGTTGCTGCCAGTGGTCACAATCCTGCCGTGCAGCCACATGCCCCAACGCCTGGTCTAAGCGCAGCCAATGTCGCCGCAGCGTCCATCGGCACAGCAGCAACAGCTGCAGCAGCGGCGGCAGCAGCAGCGAGTAACAGCAGCAACAACATTCAAGGCCAATCTGTGATTCAAGCGACACCAACAATTGCATTTGCAGCGGTGGCTAAACACAACACATGTATGTTCCATACATTTGAATCTTGCAGTCTTCTTTCTTGTATACTTAATTTCTTTTGTGGCTCTTTCAGCACTACTGGAAAACGGACCTGTGCTTCAGCAACAGCAGACAACGGCGCCCACGGTGGCGTCCATTGTGAGCGCAAGTGCACAGGCCCAGCAACAACAGCAGCAGCAACAGCAGGCGGCGCAATTATCCAATCTTCAAACGAATTCCTCACATATGCAAAACGGTGCGTGACTTTTAAACTCTTTCGTCATTTACAAATTGTAAATTCGATTCTTGATTCGCAGGTCTGCCTGTCTCACTCAGTAGCAGCGGCAGCAGCAACAGCAGCAGCAATAACAACAGCAATGCTGTCGATGCGATTTCATTGAAAACAATGGCACAGGAAGCCATTAATCGATCCGTGATCGAACCCAATTCCCTAAATCAGCAGCAGGCAACTAATATAGATACGAGACAGCAGCAGCAGCAACAACAGCAGCAACAAGCAGCGCAACAATCGCTGCTGCAACAGCATTTTAGCACTGAAACAACTGCCAACCAACAGCAACAACAACAGCAGCAGCAACAGCAGCTTCAGCAACAACAAGCGACAGCCGCAGCAGCGCAGCAACAACAACAACAGCAGCAACAACAACAACAAAATGCAGCAGCTGCAGCAGTTGCAGCCATTGGTACAATAGTTTCGGCAGCCAGCAATGGTCCCACAGCTGGCAGTGGACTCATGAATCTTGCAAATGCTGCCGGTCAGCCTAACAGCGGCAGTGGAGGTGTCGTTCCAGCCAATGCCAAGCCGCATACACCACAGCAGCAGCAACAACAACAGCAGCAGCAGCAACAGATGGCCACAACGGAGGCGCACATACCACCGCTTCTGGGCGTAACGCCATTGGGTCCAACGCCCCTGCAGAAGGAACATCAGCTGCAATTCCAAATGATGGAAGCCGCATTTTATCACCTGCCACAGCCCATTGACACCGAGAAGCTGCAAACATATTTTCATCGCTCACCGGTGGTAACGCCAGCGCACTATCCACAGGTGAGTCAGGTACATTGATCAATTTGTCGTCCATCATATGGCTATAGCAATACTATTTCTATATAAACAAGGCACAGCTGCCCATATACGATACCGTTGAATTCTATCAGCGACTCTCCACGGAGACACTCTTCTTTGTATTCTACTACATGGAGGGCTCCAAGGCGCAATATCTGGCCGCAAAGGCTCTTAAAAAGCAAAGTTGGCGCTTCCACACCAAGTATATGATGTGGTTTCAGCGTCATGAGGAGCCCAAGATTATCAACGATGATTACGAACAGGTGAGTGAACTTGTCAATAGGAATAAGTATATGTATGTATACATATGTATTGTCAATTGGAATTTTTAAAATGTTTATAATAAGGTGTGTTCCATAAATATTTAAAAATTTTGTTTGGATTATGGATGGATATTTATCAACGTAATATTTATTATTTAATATTGATTTAAAATGTATTTTTACTAAAAATAATATAAATAAATTAAATTAAAATTTTAATTTTATTTAATATATTAAAATACACCAAAAATTATTGTTGGAGATTTGTGGAACATGTCTGCATATAATACAAAGTTTGGCTGGATAATTTAAAATAATGATGATTGGTTTTGCTTGGTTTTTTAGGGTACGTACATCTACTTTGATTATGAGAAATGGAGTCAGCGCAAGAAGGAGGGCTTCACCTTTGAATACAAGTACTTAGAAGACAAGGAGCTGAATTGAATACTGCGTTGTTGTGATGCGAATGCGTCGGCTGCCTAAAAAACAAAAACTCCCTAATCCATAGCAAAAACAACAACCACAACAATAAAGAATAGCATACAATAATCATACATACAACAAAATCCAACAACACACAATCAAAGCAAATACACACACGCACACTCATACATAAACACATAAATCCAACACACACATACAGAAGTCCATAAGACAAGATAATGAGAGATCATGTATATGAAGAAGGAAGCGATAAAGCAAGCAGCAAAGCAAGCCGTAAGCATAAGTGAAAAGGAAGTTATGAAGTATGATACTTGTTCGGAAAATGCATGTAAAAACATATGCTTTTTTATATAAATGTTTAATTGTTTATTATTTTTTTTTTTAAGATTTACTTTCCTACACAAATGAGAAGAAAAGAAAAACAGACAAAAAAAAAAAAAGAAAAATTGAAACAAAACTATAAAAAAGTTATGTAAAATGTGTGCAACAAATTGAAATTTTTGGCAATCGTCGCCAAGCCTGTTCCTGTTCCCCTCTCCACAGCCTACAAGCCTTCTTTGTTTATATAAGTATATATCGCTTAGCGTCTCTCTTACTCCCATTATTCTCTCATTCAGCTCGAGTTAGTTCCCCTCGCTCCCAGGCTCCCACACACCCACCCATCCGCACCCCGCACTTGCATCATGTATAAAGAGCGCAGCAGTGTGTGCAGAAAATATTTTTAATTGTAAACATATTTAGCGCACCGATTTTTTGATTGCGTTTGCATAGAAACGTATTGAAGAAAAGTCGTAAGAGTATATAAACAAAAACAAAAAATGATAAACTTCAGCTGATCTTATTTAAATTAAATAATGTAATTACGATTACTAAGATCATTGATTAAGTTGAGCATGATAATGATGCTGCAAGGCAAACAAACAAACAAAACAAACAACAAATTAATGCGTAAAAACTACCTTTTTTTTAAATGTAAGCAAAATAAAAACAAAAAGTGAGTAAATAGTTGAAACTTGTTTAGAGTTTTTTATTTCATTTTGTTATTTAACTAAACTGTTTGCATAAGTTATTCATGTTTATTTTTTATTTTTAGCCTGTTTGATCCTCAGATCGTTTTGAGACTCATTTTGATCGTTTAAATGTTAATAAGTCATATAGTCAAATGATATAAAACAAATGCATTTTAGAATCTTTTTGCGTAAATATAGCATTTTTGCTAAAACGACAAAACGAAAAGATAATTTAACAATTTTACAAGAATAGTTTTAAACGAAAACAAAATGCATGCAAAACAAAAAAACAAACAAAAAAAAGATAAACATGAAAAACATTTTAAAAATTATTAAAAAGAAATGCATCAAAATATACATACATAAAATTATTAGATCGCCCGGCGTAATGGAATTTATTCTTGCTTTCCAATCGAACATTGAAATTATTAATCGTCACTAAAGGCCAAGGTAATTCGCCAGGTGAGTCATCCCAAGCCATTTGATAATTAAATGACACAAAAATAGATTGCTTTCAAGATAAACAAAGTCTGTATAATTATTTTTGCTACTTTCTTTTTATTGGCATTATACAGAGTTTTTTGGTCGCACATGAATTTGTACTTTCTTGTATGAATAAAAAGGTCCACGCCAATCCCACCAGGATATGCCTCTAGCTCCGATATCTGGGCTGTAATAGCCTCTCAAATACATTTCGAAAAGATGGTTAAAATGAAGCATACTTTACAAAGCTGTATTTTAGAGGTATACTCTCTATTGTACCTGTTATTGCACCAGTTATACCACCAGGCTCCCATTCGCTCGGTTGCACAGTTTCCGGAGTATCTGTCATTATGTTTGTCGTATGCTGAAAATTTCATATTCAAATGATAACTCAACGAATCACCAGCATCTCCCGTAAAGTTGCCCAACTTTTCTATAGCATAGAAACCAGTTTCATTGCCCACCAGAAAGTCATCATAAAGCGCATATCTCGTTGATCCATCAAAATCCTCAAGACGTACATAAACTTCATGATCCTGACTGGCGGTTATCGCGTGTAGTTTTGCCAATCCGATGAAGAACTCTCTGTAGAAATTCCCAAAGCCGTCTTTGTAGGCTTGCCAATCGCGATAGAAATTAAATTCACCGTCAATGCGATTCAGTAAAATCATCCAACTGGAATTGCAAAGGACCTTATTAGACAACTCTATAAGTCGCATATCTCCATAACTCGAACCTTTTCTTCGGATAGTGGTGATTCGAGTTAGGGAAGTTCGACTGTAATTAATAATTTTATATTTTTGGGGCTTCGCCATCACGAATTAATGACGTTATCTAGTTAGCCATTGATGGTACTTAACGGTATTCAACTGACCAAGTCAGAATTATTAAAATTTAAATTAACATGTTGTAAATTTTTATTTATTTGAATTTTATTTACTTTATTTATATTTTCATCACTGCGGGAATATTTTCATATTAAAAGGAGCTTCTGGAATCCAATCTATCCATAATGCTTTCAACTGCGAAAGATACTCAAGCTTTAACTGAATCTATCAAACTATAGTAAATATATTATTTACAAAGTTAATTTCCTTTGCTAAAAAGTCGATATCTTGAGGGGAAAAAAAAATTATTTAAAGAAAGTTAAGTAATTTGAAAGCATAAAACATTTCGAGGCCAAAGTTATGAAAGCTTTAAGTTCTAATTTTTGAAACTATAGAAGCAATGTTCTTAAAATTTCCAACATCATTATTTAAACAGACTTTCTATGAGATATTTCATATTTGACAGTTTCTACAGTCCGCAAGCTAAAACTAAGATCAAGTTATTGCCAAACCTATAGAAAAATCTTAAAAAATGGTGAAGAGGATCTGCAAAAGCTGCAATCATTGCAAGCCTTTAATGGATTGGCTCTTCTTAGTTATGGGAGGAAGTTGATAGCACATTGCTAGATAACAATAATATTCTCAGCCCTTTAAGAAAAAAACAAAAAAAATTTTAAATTGATTACATATAGTATGATACAATTTATACGCGGCCCCAGCGTATTGGAATTTATTGCATAGCGACACGATGGATACATGGATATGTTCAGAAGTGTACTTTAAGTTGGGAAAACCATTAAATTGAACATGGAACAAGAATGGCGACGGATAGTGAGACTAACATGTATTATTGATAGTTTAACTAAATTACTAAGAAACGATGGTGGTTGACTCCGCACTGTTGCCCCAAACGACATCATCTTCATCATCCTCGTCATGGCCCCAGCCCTGATCCGCCTCGGCATCTGTGTCGTGACCATTGGCGTTGGTTGAGGCAGCCGCAAAGCGACTGACATCGACTTGGACGACCTCAGATTCGCCGGTGGCTGGTGGCTTCGTCTCGATGACCGGTTCCATGTCTTTGAAGAAATCAAATTCAGCCGGTTCGGTGGTATTGCTCGGCGTTGTTAGTTGCACTTGAATGTCCAGGGCGCTGAGATCATCGATGAGCTTGCGATTGGACGGTGGCGGGATTGCTTTAGTTGTGGATGTGGATACGGTGGAGCAAGCGGTGCGATAAGAGTCGGCTATCGATGGCTGTGTGGCCTGTGTGGAGGTGCTGCTTTGGGTTTCCACATTACTGAGGTTCAGCTCATCCAAAGTCTCCTGCTTGACATGCAGACGCTGCAGCTCATCTGCGTTCTCCCAATCCGACCAGGCCTCCTCCTCATCGTTGACCAACGTTTGCTCATGGGCAGCACTGCTCGTGGAACTGTCGGCGCTATCCGAGTTGCTTTCTGGACTTCCGCTATGACTCATCTCCAGAGGTTTCTCCTTTAGATTTGTGATACTCTTGTCATCCTCGCCGCCATCGGGGCTCAAGCGTAACGGCATCGGTGCCACATTGTTTTCCACAGGCAGTGGACTGCCCGAGACCATATAATCAACTGCATCCAGAGCGCTGCCATTCATCAGCGGCGTTATGGATCGCGGCTCGGTCCACTGTGCCGTGCTGTCTGTGGAAACGGCAGCATGCGGACGTCCATCTGAAAAACAGCGCCTCCGATCGCCCCCGAGCACAGTGGCCGCACCCAAAATGGGCACGAGATCAGCGAGGGAACGCAGCGTTTTGGCCACCAGCACATCGTTGGTATCGTTCATTCCCAGCTGCAAATGCGGCAGAATCTCACTCAGCAACTGCTCATCGCTCAGCAGACGCACATATTCCATGAAATAATCGAGCAGTATCAGACGAATTTGTGCATCCCGAAGGCGAAACATTTTGAGCACATGTGGCAAGAGATACTCCACGTACGTTTGTGGTGAAAATAGAGCTGTGGCTCCGTTCTCCGTCTTGGTGCGCAGCACAAACGGCGTCACACAATGCTGGGCGGTGGGATCCAGCAGGACCATGCGAGAGAGCAGATCACTGGCCAGTTGAGAGGCAACAACCTGCTCGTCAAAGCAACGCAGTCGCTCGATAAGACTACTGAAGAATTGCTGACGCTCCTGCACCGATTTCAGTGGCAGCTCAAATAGAAAGGAATGTATTAAAACGAATTCGTGATTGAAATACGGATGCAGGAGCACGGCCGACAACCTGGGACGCATCTCAGTGTTCTGATGCTTCAAGTGTGTGCTGCAATACTCGCGAAATTCCTGCACATGCGGTGTGCCCGTTGTGCTATTCCCATCCTTCAACTTATCCAGAATTTGTTCACAAAGTGTCGCAAATGCAAACTGTTCCAGAGCCTGCTCCAAATTAGCCGCATCGATGGCCAACGGTTGGCGAAAGCTATGTGACAGCTCGAGCAGTTGTTTATTCAACTCCTTGGCCTTCCAGACGTATTCAAAGCCAGCCAAACGCCAGCTTCCCTTGTCCGTCACATAAACGGATTGTGTGCAAATGTTGAGATGTCGTGCCAGCGCTTTTTCAACCAAAAATATCAAACTGCAGAGTATGGTGCGCAGTCCCAGGCACACCTGTATATCGCTCTGTTGGGCCAACACATCATTTAAGGGCCTCACGCGTTCCGTGGCCAAATGCTTTTGTCCAGATTGCTCCCATGTGGACATATATTTGAGTATATACGGATGGCGATAGATCATCAGATTCTGCGGTATAATCAACGCATGTAGTAGTATTTTTGTTGATGCAAACCACACTTACCTTTATGGCACGCTCCATTGGCCCCTGGGCGACCCATAATTGCCCTTTCACCAAAACTTCACCCTTGAATATGGACAGAAGTTGCCCGCCGCCTCCTTCTTCGTTGCAGGTTGTCGGTGACTCGGCATTGTACAGTGCCCAAAAGTCATTCACCTCGATTGCATTTTTATCAATTATTATGCCTTTTAGTTTGCTGCCCTCATTCCCCATTTTTTTTTAATTATTTATAAAACAAATTGTGAAAAGTGGCAAAAATTAACATTTTGGGAAACTGTTATTAACAGCGGGCAGCCAACAATTACTGGCGTTGTCACGTTTTTTCATATGATTATTGTTTTTGTTGTCATTTTATAAAAAACTGTTGTAATTTATTAATAAAACTGTTTATTGTTCTTTTAAATGGCAACAAGTATAGTAAAATCGTCAAAAACTAGCTGAAAACTTAACGATTCTGGTAGAAACTGTGAAACAGCTGAGCTACAGATGTAGGTGTTTTTCTTTTTTTTAAGTTCTTGATGACACACAAAATGTGTAGCACTTTTTTTTAAATTTGTTTTATTTTCCATTCATTTCATCAATAGATTGTTGAATATTTATAATTAAAACAAGTAAATAAATAAGTGGTATGCTAACATAATTTATCGCTGGTTTGCAGAACTGTTGCTACATTGTTAAATAAATGTAGTGTTGAAAAACGCAAATCGGTCGTGTGCTTCATTGTGAAGCACTGGCTCCCAGTCTGAGACGAAAAGTTTTCGTTCAACATTTGTTTATGGATTAAAAACAAAATAAAAAGATAGAATGGACTTGTACGACGACATAGACGCAAAGCCGCGTGCCAGCCAAATGGATGGATGGTCATCAGGCATCAAAATGCTGCAAACTCAGCTGGCAGTAAAGAAAGCCCAGCTCCCCAAACCAAAGCCAAGGGATCAAATCAAGAAACCGGTGTGTAAAGTTTCCTGATGTGTTTTTTATATATTAAATGCATATTATTAATGAGTTTATATACCTGCATGGGCAGCTAATGACTCCAGTTGTTAATCTGCGTGCTAAACGTACCACAGACTCGGATAATTTTGTGCCCGTAACAGTGGCTGCCAAAACAATTATCTCGAGCACGACACTGGCTCCGGCGCCAGTGCTGGAGAGCATAAAAACAGATGATTGGGATTTTGTGGACGAATATGATCCACAGTGGCCGAACGAATATGAGAAACTAAAGGACAAGACAAAGAGCAGTGAAAAGCCACGTAACGCCGGCGGGGGCGGCAACAATCGGGAGGAGCGCGATCGGGACAGAGATCGTGATCGCAAGCGTAATCGTAGCGGACGCAGAGATTTGCACAATCACGATAGTTCGCCACCACCGGTGAAATTCAGTGGCTTTGGTCAGCGGCAAAGCGACGAGGACAGGTATAGTCCACCTGCTCCAGGCTCAGTGGCCAAACAAGGAGGCGGTGCGGCAATTGCGCCACCACCATCACTTTCCATCGACAACGGCGATGGCTCCTCGAATGTAACCATACCCTACTCGACCAACTCGGTGGCGGCAAAAATTATGGCGAAGTACGGTTTCAAAGATGGCCAAGGTCTGGGCAAATCGGAGCAGGGAATGTCAGTGGCGCTCCAAGTGGAAAAGACGTCTAAGCGCGGTGGTCGCATTATACACGAAAAAGACGTATTTCTACCTCCACTCGCGGCGCCATCCTCTCCTCCCCCTCCGCAGCAGTTGCCAGCTGGGAACACAACGCCGACAGTATCAAGTCCTACTGGTGTGGGTACTGCAGCTGCCATGCCGCCGCCACCATTGCCAGGGCCACCAGCGGCTGCAGCTAGTGAGCCGGAGCCGAGCATAACCGAAATCATGAAGGCGCCTAGCAAAGTTGTGTTACTTCGCAACATGGTCGGACCGGGCGATGTAGACGAGGAACTGGAGCCTGAGGTGAAGGATGAATGCAATACAAAGTATGGTGAGGTGAACAGTGTCATCATAAACGAGGTATTCGGCACAGTGCCTGAAGATGCCGTCAAAATATTTGTTGAATTCAAACGCATTGAGAGCGCGATAAAAGGTGTGTTTTGATTACTTTTTTGTCTTTTAGCATTTTTCTAAAATTATTTTCCTTTACAGCTGTTGTGGATTTGAATGGTCGATTCTTTGGGGGACGACAAGTGCGTGCTGGCTTTTATAATTTTGATAAGTTTAAGAGTTTTCAATTAAACTAAGCTAATAAATATTTGACATATGCAAATTCTGATTGTGTTTCTTTTGGAAACGGTTGCCACTTAAAAAAATCAGAATGAGCCAAAAAGAAAGAGCCAAATTCACTAAAAAAGAGCCAAAACCTTTTTGTTTGCAGTACATGTTATTTTTCATTTAATTATATAAAAAAAATTTTCACAAACACATATCTATAACACATCATATTTCCAAAGTATTTTCCATTTTCATTTTAATCTATTGATTATGTAATTCAATAAAACTAAATAAGTACATCAACCTAAATCTATACAAAATAACTGATTCTGAACTGATGAAAACAAAAGAGCAAATTCGAAAAAATAAGTGCCATTGCGCCAACAGGAAAAAAAGCCAGTTTTGGTGCAAGAACGCCAATTGTGGCAGCCGTGGTGACAACTCTACCTCATGCAGTCAAACATATATACTAGTGTTGGGTAAACATTGCTCATTTAGGTGAACATGTTCACATATTCTTTTTTTTTTTTAGAAGAATCAACTCACTAAAATTGCTCACTTGCTCAGTTGCCCACTTGCTCAGTTGCTTACTCATATTGCTCAGTTATTCAATGAGCTATTAACTAAGCCCCTCACCCAACTAATCAAAAATATCACTCGTTACATTTCAATTTAAATCTGCAAAACAGAGCAAATTAACAAGACGTGACAAGACTTAGCAACTGAGCAAAAAAGAGCAAGTGAGTAATAAAGAGCAATTTGGAAGGAACATGTTCACTTGCTCACTTCAGGGAGCAACTCTTTTTTGTTCACTCACTCATGAGCAACCCAACACTAAAACATACACGCTACGACAAATGAGTTGTCTTATGACCAAAATTTAGGTAATTTTATTATTTATTTGCGTTTTAGCTTTGCTCGATTATGCAGACATTGTTATTCGATCAAACCAAAGTCTGTCAGTGCAAATATAAGCTTGCATAAAACAAAGTAAGCGTGTGACTTTTTAGTGACAACTCACAATAGCCAGTTGTATCGTGCCTAGATACATATGTAGCTGTGAGGTTTGGTTTTGAGAACTGAAAACAATTATCGCAAATATTATTCGCTTTCGCTGCGTTGCAAAATTGATTAACAAAAACAACAGAAAAACCAAGGTGAGTTCTTGACGCTGTTCTGTTAGCAATAACAAAGTCATTTATTGTGCATTAAATATCGAAAAACAAGCGCGACAAAAAATAAGAATTGTGTTGTGCTGTTTTTTTTTTCTTTCCCTTTGCGCGAATACATAAGCCAAAGCAAACGTCCAGAGAGCAGCAGAACGGTAAATTCTCCAAATGTCAACGACACACATACAGGCACTTGTAATTAAATTCAATTAAGCTGCAGCTAGTACTTAATTTGTGTATCAATTTTCATACATGTGAAAAAAAAACGAAACAATACGAGACGCAGTCTTCACACTCCTCTTTCCCCCCAGCCAGCTGTGGTAGTCGTTGTTGTAACTGCAGCAGCGACACACACACACACAGACAGATTCAGAGAAGCAGACAGACGACGGCGCAGCTCAGATCACATTTGTGTTCGTGTGTGTGCTCCATGCCAATCAACAACAAAAGTTTTGCATTGTTCGAAGCTTTCCCCACGCCCACCGCCGCCCAACAACAGAACGAACTACAACAACAACGACAACAAACATCAACTGTATTTTACCATATATCCATCAAGTAGTTGTTGTTATCGTTGGGGCCATGGGCCCGCTATCATCGCTCTGTGCTGTTGCTGTAAGGTAAGGGGACTCTCTCTTTCCTTCTCCCAGTTATGGATTCTGGCTCCTGTTGTTGTTGTTTCTCTTCTGCTCGCACACGCAGTTTATTGCACTATTATTTAATATACTTACATACATATACAGCACGCACATAAATATGTACATATGTATGAGTATGTTATTTACATACATATTTCTCTGTTTCTCTGCTTCTCAGTTCTTTGCCTTCCTTTACGTTGCGCGTTCCAAAGTGGAGCAGACGCGCCCCGATCAAAAACATATACAAACAAACAAACTGTTTTTTTCGGCGGCCCCCTCCCACACACTCACACTGATAAACATATGAACCAACACACACATGCACAAGTACTCACTTTTGTTGCCCGCTTCTTCAATTATATTTTGAAAATATTCTATTTTTATACAAAACATTATTTTGTGCCTGCACTGAAGTATGTAAATTTTTTTCACTGTTCACGCATATTGAAAGAATTTAAGAATTAAACGATTTTGCCTTACTGACTCCTAAATAATCAATGGAATATGGGCATAGAACATGTTATAAATAAAGAATAACTAATATATTTATAAAAAAATATTTTGAATTTTTATATCACTGTTCAGTACTTTAAAATTGGTTCTTATTTTTGTTATTGGCAGCAGTTAAATTCCAATTGTCAAAACAAGGCATATAAATCTGCTTAACCCAAATCATTTAGACTTACGAATCTTTTTTAAGTGCTGCGAGCTGTCACTTACATAATTGTTTTCTTACACAGTTGCAGTTAATAATAAAATTTAAAAATTTATTCTCCCATAACTCAGTTTAACTTCAACCAAATTAAACTGTCGTATAAACTTATCTATCTAAACAATTGTCAGAAGCAGAAATTTATATAAAGATTTATTATATCATTATATTAAATGACTGGCTCTTTCTCTATACATTTGATCAGATAAACATTGAGTTAAATTTCATGGAATGTCAGGTTTAATATTTCGGTTGATTTATTTGGGTCACACAATACAAAACTTTTGAAACATTCAAATCAAATTATACAAATCTGCAAGAATTTACAACTGATTAACTTTTACTGTCTGTTTGTCTCTGTGTTATTCACACTTTTCAGTTATGGTCTTGGTCAGCAACGAATGGCAGAGTAATAAGGATGACGAACAGAAATCCAACGTGGCAGCATCAACAGCAACAACAACAACGACTTCGACGCCGACGACAACAACAACAACAACAGCAACTCCTGCAACAGCTTCAGTTGCTGTAAATAAAGTTAGTTCCTCTGAAAAATCCTCAGATCAGGAATTAACAGTCCGTCCAGGAACACATATAATTCCTGGCGTACCTGCTGCGGATATTTCAAAGCGTCAGCAACGAATCAATAAAAAAGCTCTAAGCATAATGGAAATCAACCGCAAAACCGAACAGGACCAGCTGCTGTTACGTGAAAAACACGAGACCGAAACGTGTGAGCTGCCCACAGAGAACATCAATAGCAACAACAGCAACAGCAATAGCATTAACAGCAATATCAATAACAGCAACGATGCCAACGACAATCTGGAGAATCAGGAGAACAACAATACAACAACTGCCGAGAACGGCGATTCCAATACCAACACCTTGCAGGTATTTTATTTCTATCGCATTTAAGTGTTGTTGAATAACTTGCAATCAATTCGATTGCAATCGCCATATTTATTCGATTCAAATCAGAATTGATGGCAGCTATCTTATTTGTAAAAATTTGAGTCTGCAATCAATTTAAGAAATTATTGGAAACACTTTTCTTTTACAAATATGGCATAAATTCCCACACAATGTGTTTTTTGTATCAATTAAAATTAGAATTAAATATTCAAGTATTAAATATTAAAATTTGGTTTGATAACTCATTTTTTAGTCATCGTACTACGATATTTTTTAACTTAAGTTCAACATTTCGTTTGATTTATGCCCAAATACTTGACTCTTCTGATAGCAATCATTTGCTTTAAATCAAATCATAGATCCTTTAAGGACAGGATTATATAATCATATCTCCCACTTATAGCAACTCAATTTTTTCTAATTTAAAATGAAAAAAAAATTAAATTTTATTGTCTTATACTTTTTTTTATTTAGATCCAGAAATAAAACTGGGTTTTTAATTGATAAACAAATATTATTTTTTTATTTGTACAATCATTGATTGCTTAATATAATGATTTGCATATTTGTACAGCTCAAATCGAAATATTGTTATCTTATCTATTTATTTATATTATTTCCAGGGTCATCTGGCACAGCAGCAGGTGCAGTTGCATCTGGCTATCAATTCGGTGCTAAACTCCTCCAATAACACAACGACGAGCAACAATTTGTTCAGCTCGATGGGTGCCTTACAAATGCCAAATGAAGCGGTGGCGAATGCGGTGGCGGGGGCGGTGGCAGAGTTGACGCCGGGCGAGGCTAAGATAATCCTGCAGTGTGAGGGTAAATCGCACAAGTTTGAGACTCGAACCATTTGCCTGGCACCGAACCAGGACTGCAAGGTCGGACGACTCATAGCCAAGAGCAAGGCGAGCGAGGGTAATGCCATATTTGATTGCAAGGTGCTATCGCGCAATCACGCAGTGCTGTGGTACACGGCGGACGGACACTTTTGGGTGAAGGATACCAAGTCCAGCAATGGCACCTTTATCAATGACAACAAGCTTGGCAATGAGCCCGCCGAGCTGCACTATGGCGACACTGTCAAGTTTGGCGTCGAAGTCATTGAGAATTCACGCCAGGAGGTGCACGGCTGTATCATCGCACGCGTCACACTGTTCCTGCCCGACGGCCGGGAAGCCATCTCAATAGAGTCGGATCAAATGCAGCCGGCGGGACCGAATCGTATTAGTTACGATGAAATTCAGCGTCTAAATGCATTTCTACAGGAGGCCTCACAGCGCGAAAAGATGCTCAAGGCGAAGCTCAGTAATTTGCAGGGTGTCCTCGATTCCACGCGCAAAAACTCGTTCATGTGCTGGCAGAGCATGATCTCCGAAGATCAGCTGATACACAAGATCAATCTGCTTGAAAAGAAGCTACAGATGATGGAGAAGAATGTGCCTGAGAATGCGTTGCGTAACGAGGTGAGTTATTAACTATCTGCACTTTTTGTAGCATACTTTTGAGCGCAATCCGGAAATTATTAATTTAATGATTGCTAAGTTAGAGTTTTAAACATTTAAATCAAATAATTATATCTATTTATTAATCGAGTTACTTTTTATATATGTTAAAAAAATTATTAAATATCATTATAATTTGTCTTGCAGATCGTCAAGTTGCTTGATGATAAGACCACGTATCAGCTAACTGCCAAAGAGGCGCTGCGCAAGGTCTACCAGGATCGGTGTGATGCCATGCAAATGCTGTCCAAGATGGAGATGGCATACACAACCTCGGATAACGAGTGCAGCATATTACGTGCTCAGATTGTGAGCTCGAAGCAAACGCTGCAGGATTTCAATTCACGATTGGAGATGCTGCAGTTGGAGTATGCGGAATATAAGCAGGAAACACAGCGTCAGCAGCAAGAGGCTAAGGAACAGGAGGAGCAGCGATTAGAGCAGCTCAGGGAGCATCTGAGCGGGCAGGAGATTGAAATGGAACAGCTGCGCCAACAGCTGATGCGACTGCAGCAGACCAAAGCTGAATATGACAGCGAACAGGCGCTGCAGGAGCAACAGGCGCTGGAGCAACTGAATGCAGTGCTTGACCTCGGTGATGATGGCGACGATGACGATGACGACGACGACGATGAGGATGAGGATGACGACAAAGTAGCTGGCGACCAGGAAAAGGACGCTGACGATAACGAGCTGCAACTTGAAAACGATAAGCAAACAACTCCAAGCAAACAAAGATCGGTATGTAAATGAAATCCTAATTAATTTTCAATTATAATTATTGATTTTACTTCAAAATTGCAGAGCAAAAAGAGCAAACGACAACTGAAGGATGAATTTGATTTGAAGCACAAGGTGGTGCGCAAGGACACAATGATGAAGTGGCTAAAGAATTCGGATCTCAACAAGGGCGCCGACGGCGGTGATGTATTAAATGCCATAGTCAATAATGCCGACTCTGGCGACGAGGAGCAAGACGAGAAGCCACAAAAAGGGCAACGGGCATCGCCAACGTCCGAGCTTAGTGCGGGCACCAAGCAGGAGACGGAAGCTGAAACGGCTAGCGATGAGTTTATACACAAATCTCCCAGACACACGCTGCTCAATGGCATCCAGGAGGTGGCAGCACATGGCATCCACAAGCTGGAAACGCAACAGACGCTGATGCAGGATTCAGATTTGCCGCAAGAGCATGCAATTGATATGCTGCAAGAAGAATGTACATTCTATAAGCAAAAATCACTTACTCTGACCAATGACATTAGCGAGCTGCAGGACCAAATGAAGCAGCTAAGAGAGCAGCTACAAAAGCAACAAGAACAACAGTTGCAAATGGAGCACAGTTCCAGTTCCGCTGAGGCGACTGAAGGAGGCGAACAAAAGGAGCAGCTGGAGCCGAATATTGCCAAGGAGGATATTGATGGCGAGCTATCATCAAGTTGGCGTGAAGAACTGAACACCATTAACGATGAGGAGCGCGAAGAGGAGCTAATCGTGTACAAGGAACGCTTGGAACAATCCGAGATGAGCAATCTCCAGCTGCGCGATGAAATCTCAAAGTTACGCCTCAAACAGCCCATCGGCTACGACAATCTGATTTATCGTCGTGCCCTTCCCTTGGGCGCAATGGCGCTGGCCGTGATCATTTATTTCCTGACCACCCGAATCTAAACGGCAGACACACCCATACACACACCCATACACACACTCACCAGCAAACGTCGTACCTAATGCAAAACGAGATTCAATAACCATATTTACATACATACATACTACATCATGTTGGGAGGGGGCAAGAGTGGAGTGCATATGGAAAGGAGAAAGGAGAAGAAACTGGTGTAAAGTATGCAAATCGGATGGACGCAGTTATACAGTTACATATTTATATCTATCTATATATACTTATACCTTTATAATCGAGCTTTTCTCGCTTATTTGTATTCTGTTCTTAACCGCAATTAATTTTTCGATCGCAAAATTTTTAGTCATAAATTTCAATTGAAACGAACAAAAAACAAAAGAAAAAAAATGGAAAACAAAAAATGAAAATGATAAATAACAACAAACACACGAGGTTTAGTTAATTATATTTAAAGCAATTCTATTGTATGCTTTTTGATGTAAACTATTTTGATGGTGCGATGATCTAAGTATGAGAGCCTTCGACTTGTGTACAAATCTAGGAGAACAGAAGAAAGAGAGCACTAGAAACCAGCTGGCGGCGAGGCATTAAGTTTAGCATTAAGTTGCAATTATTTACCATTACCAGCTATGTTTTATAATACTATATATTTACGTATTCTAAATGTTGATTTATGTACTATATTTAGTTGATTTTATTTCCGTCGTCCCTTTGTAAGCGAACGTTCGTGTAAACATTTAAACATTTTCCGAAGTGAAACGAAACAAATATGAAAAAATGCTTGCAATCACAAATATGTGAAAATAAAGAAAAACTATGTATGCAAAAATAGAAAAAACAAGTAAAACAAATGAATAAACACAACACTATAATGAAATCATGTAAGTATTGCATTTGATTAGTTTCTCCGTATCTCCAATTTAAATCAAATTTTTTCGCGCCTAAAAAAAATCCCAAACTGTGCTTTGGGAGCCAAGGCTGCCACCTTTCTTACCTAAGTTGGGCCAAGACTGCCACACAGCTGCTACTTTTTGTGCATTTTTTTTTTATTTTTGCTTAAATTTTTAAATAAACTTTAATAATACAACAAAAGTACAATTTAAATAACAAACAAAATTAAACATTTTCTAAAATATTGAAGTTAATTTTGAAATTAATTTTGAGCACGTCACCCTTCGCTTGATGAAGTTGGTATATTTAAATTTAATTAAAAAATCGACAAAAATATAAAAAAATATGGTGTGAAACTTTTAAAACTAAGTAAAAATTCATTTCGCGCCGCGAAGTTTAACAAATGCGTTACGTATTTGCCAATTTGTCCTTTGGCGGACCAGTGTTGCCAATTTAGCTATTTTCCCGATAGATCTAGTGGGTTGCAGTTGGCAAATGCGGGATAAATTGTAAAATAGCGGCTAGCGGGAATTATATGGTGGGTATAACGTTAGTTTTCTGTAAATACTTTTAATTAGGTTTATATTTTAAATAGTTTTAATTGAAGCTTTTGATTAAGGTTGCTTTTTGTGCATGTTGAAATAGGCTCTGAGCCACGATGTTTATATATTGACCAATTGACCATTTGGTATTGTTGTGCGGAACCAAAAACACTAAATTAAATCAATAAAAATATGGTTTTTTTATTTTTAGCTCCCAATAAAATTTTCTGGCTATTTCTAGCGTTTTTCAAAGGCTAGTTTAGCTTTTTCATGACCCGGAGAGCTGGCAAGACTGTGGCGGACAGATCCGTCAGTTTTTAAATTTATTATATCTGGCAGCACTGCACACAATTGTTTGCGGATTTTCCAGTTTACAAAACGCAGTCACACCCAACAGTCATCGGGTCGGGTTTTCTTTGGTGCGCACGGTTGTTAACGCGGTGCATTTTTCTTTTATCTTTGGCATTTAATCAAGTACATAAATTAAGTGGTGTAAAAAATGTGAATATTAACAGTTGTGAATTCTAAAACACATGTTCAGAGTGGGAATCAGTGTTGAATACGACAAAGACAAAGCGAATCGGCTATTTGCAGTGGTAGCAGAGATGAGCGATATTGTGACTTTTTGAGTCACTGTGTCAATTGTATTTGTGATTGTACTTTTCACACATCGGTGACAAGTTTCGATCCAACAGAAATTAGCAAAAAAAAGCCAGTTAAATGTCTGTTACTTTCGGTTTTTAAGTACTTGTGAAAAGTCACAGGTACACAATTTAATTCGCTCATCTCTGGTACGCTCGTGTGAGCTGGGCGTGACGCCCGTCGGCGGCTAAAGCGCAGCCAAAGTGAAATGCCTAGAAAGACGGGATTAAATACAGTGAAATAAAAGCGCTGCAAAGCTTCAAGTCTTATTGCAAAATTGCATGTTCTCTATCTCTCACTTTTGTGTTTCCAGCTTAAGGCCAACAAAATCGCAAGTTGTGCAAGTGTGTGTGATTGTGAGTGAAGAGTAAAGTATAGGCGGCAACAACAACGATTACAACAACAACAACGACAAACCACAACGACAGAGCGCAGAGACAGCTCTGCCTGCAGATGTGGAAATAAGTAGCCGAAAAATAATAAGAAGGCAATAAGAAAACAAAACCAAAAAAGAAAAAACTGCTCTGCTGGCTTAACGGACTTCTCGTCGTTGTCTTTATTCAAAAAGGTAAGGCCCCATAAATTATGAATGCATGAAAAATATTGCAAAACTTGACATTGCCCATGCAGCACAAAAACAAATGAAGGCAGCAAAAGCAAAAAAATAAAAAATTTTGCTGCGTTGGTGTGCGTGCGTGCGTGTATGAGTGTGAGTGTAACGAAGATAAGGCGAATTCTCTGATAGTAACAGCTGAAGTTGCGTAGTCAAAGTCAGTGTGACACACTGACGAGTCAGCGTAGTCAGAAATGCACTTTGGCTTTAAATATAATTGGAATTTTAACAAGTGAATATCAATAGCTAATCAGCTGTTTGACCTTGCAGGAATCCCATTATTTTGTTATCCATGATTGTCTTGCCAAAGCAGCAACAATCTCTGGTTTTTGGTAACTAACTTGTTTTTGCCTTAATAAACAATGCGCCAAAGTCAACCAATAATAATTAATTTATCTAAGCTATCTTATTTGCAAAGTATATATTATATATAAATATTTTGCGCCACTTATCAGAAGTAAACATTCGACATTTATAGTCCATCCATTCCTCTCGCTCTCTGCTTCTCTCTCTGTTACTATCTTCAAGCTGACGGCCTCTCTTTCTCTGTTCCTTCTTCTACACGTTTCGCGCTTGTTGCCTTGCGCGTATCTTCTAATTACATAGCACAACTTAATGAATTCTTCGCTTTGTACAGTTTGAAAGTTTTCTACAGTTTTGTGTCATTGTGTGTGAATGTGAGTTACTCTATACCGGCTATGAATCATAACGGTTAACATGCTTATTGTCGTTTGCCTTTTGTCGCCTTTAATCACAAGAATACTACGTACGTTTGCATTGTCAACATTGTGGCCCAGCATCATTTGGCAACAACAATGCCAATGAACTTTTCTCGCTAAACTTTCACTTGCCAGGCCCATTGAGAGATAAATGGCTTAAGATAGCCGCTGCCAATTGGCCAATATCCATGACGTGCCACGCACACAGGCCCCAAAATAAATCGAAACAGTCAATTAAAAATGACAGCGCAACGATTGCGAAAAAAAAAGTGAAAAGCAATCAAAAACAAAATAAAACAAGGAAAATAATGAACACATTATTGCTTATAAAACACCCACTCTGATCCGCCGCCGACTGTGACGTCATAGAGCGACGAACCAAAATTGGCAACTTGCCAGCAACACACATGTATACATGTTGCTAAACAAGCCGATCAAGACATAGTGACGGGCAACATAAATGCGTATATGCATGCTTATTTAGCAACATTTTATGACTGTCATGTGGGTTTTGCGGCATAGCGTTGAATGACAGACAGATGCTGCAAATGGTCATAAATAAAAAACTAAATGAGCAGCTGATGATGGTGATGATGATGATAATGGGAGATTTGAGATCAGATTACCTGATGGTTAGTGAGAAATTGTGGGTGATAAGCAAACTTATAGCGCCACGCTAATAACTTACAATCTTGTTAGCTTTGACTATTTATTGTACAAATTTATATTGTTGCAACAGCAGAACTTATGACGTCACTGACCGCACAGTTCAATGCCTGTCCCCAGACGCCAAAGTCCCCGCTTGCCCGCCCTTTTTGCAAGCTGCAGTGATGCAAGCACAGCTTTTTTCCCTTTATTATATCTAAGAATATACCTTTTTTAATTCACTGAAATTAACAAATATTTGAAATCTTATAAAAAATATTTTGACAATGAAGGGCAACTAACGTTGGAACAGGAACAACGACATTTGATATTGCTTGATAAACATGAAAATCTTCAGCTTTTTTCAGATATTATTTGTTGGAAAATGAAGCTTTTTTCATTAAAAAATTAATTAAATTAATGTCATATATGCTACAAGAATTAAATTAATGCACGAGTCAAAATTGTGATTTCTCTGTATATTTATTTGCCTATTGCTCAACTTTTAAATTATTGTAGTTAAAACTATTTGAATTTTATTTATATCTTTATTTTTATTTTAAGATTATTCTGTATTCTATTTTATTTTTTGTTGACTTTTCAATCTTTTTTCCACTTAAAGCGGCTTTTTTGCTCGCCAAAAGTTGTCAACACTGGCAAACTATGACAAAGCTCTTAGCTCGACGACCACTTGAGTCTGAGCATGCATTAAAGCTAAAGCGTATATCAAATGCAAAGAAGGAACAACAAAAAAAGCAACAAACAGCAATAAACAATGCGCAAAGTGAGTCGACTTTTAGCATTGATTGTTTTTGGTTTTTAACAACAAATGGTGTTCCATTATGTGCTGCACTCCTCCCACTCCTCTTGTATCGCCTAAACAGCTTCAAATTTCAATGAATTGCAACTGTTTTTATTTGTTTATTTCTCATCAGCCCTTTTGCTGCAGCTGCTGCTCATGTTGCAAGACCACACACATACAAATACACACGCACACATACACTGTCCGATACAGTAAGCTCTTGGATATGCGCCACGTGTCAGCTTTCACTGAATATAGTATAAAGAGTTTGTTTTAATTATACCCATTGCTTTATTTAATTTTCCTTCTTTTCTTTTCATTTTATTTTGCTTTTGATTGGCAACGAACTTGCAAATTTTTGATGGCACCTCGGCTGCCCCTACATTTAATACAAGCCATTTAATTTTAATGTCTTACTGTTTGCTTGGAAAGTTTGGAATAGAAAGTCCACAGAATGTATGCAAATGAGATTGTTAATTAGATGAGCCGAGCTGAACCCTCAATAGATTCGCATATTCCACTAAATGTGGCAAAGTAGATACTACTATTAATCGTTTAACAATTTACAGTTAACAGTGACAATACAATTTACAAGGAATTTTCTTATCAGTAAGATAAGTAAGGTAATTTCTTTTTTAGTTTACTTTAGAAAACATAAATGTTGATAAAAAGGTAGCTTCTACAAACAATTTCCGCTTGCTGACTTTTTGTTGTTGTGTCTCCGCAACTATTTTAACAATTAACAACTTTCTTGTATGTTAAAAATAAATAAACCTAAGATCACTTGTGGTTTTTACTTTAATTTCTATAATTTCATTTAACAGAAATATTACTATAATTTCTTTGGATACGTTAAACACCTGGAACAGCAACTAAAATTAGCGCTCAAATCAGTTGGGAATTATAATACATATTGTATGTGTAGGTTTTACTTTTAGTCTGCTTTATTCCTTGTTGCTATCATGGTTTATTAATATAAGTATTATATGCGATGTGTCATTGCCACACTTTTTATGCTATTATAGTAAAAACGTCATACATATCGTGAACCCTTTGGCCTTTTCTCCAAGAAAATGTCAAAGTATGTCGACACATTTTCGCAAACGCATCGTATGTGACTTTTTTTTTTGAAATTGTGATTTTAATGCCAAATAGTTAAAAAAAAAGTTTTAATAACTATGCTGTATAAGATTATAACTTAATAAATTATTTTTTATAGTTAAAAGCTTACTAAAAAACTCAAATTCTTCTGCAAATCTCTCGCAATGTGCGAAATAAAGCCTTAAACTGTTTTTTTTTAACACTTTTTGATCAAATTAAGATATTAAAGGAATTCGACATGAAAATAATTGCCATTATTAACAACAATGATTAGTTATGGTATTTAATAAGATAATAATTATTTGAAATTACCTAAACTTCCAGTTCCATACATATTTATAGGCATGGTGAATTCTCTTGACTCTTCACTTGTTTATTTGCATATTTTCTACATAAATACATATGTATCTTTATTTGCTGATAAAACAAGCATCGTCTAGGAAGTGTGATAGAAAGAGTTAGACAGAGCAAAGAGGTGGAGAGAAACAGTAGCTTCTGTTTGTCTGAGCAGCTTGACGCAATAATCAAATGTCAAATGGTCTGCACACAGATGTTCTTTTACTTTACGTTCTTTCTCTTTCTCTTACTCTCTCCCTTTCTGCACTCCACTCTCGGTCGCTCTCTACTCTTTGCTTGGCATTTCAAATATGTTTTGTTCTGGCTTATCAACAGCAATAATATTAGCAACAATAACAACAGTGGCAACATCGAATAATTACTATAACTCTAATCTGCTTTTATTTTTGGCCCCACTCAAGTAAGCAACTTTATTATTTGGCACTTTTTGGCGGCCTTGCGATGGAAACTGGAACTGGAAATGAAACCCAAATGAAATGAATTCACTTGACGCATTCGTCTGCTAATGAATTAAACATGAAAAGCTGCCAAATCGATTTTCATTTATTTAATAGGTCACAACAGAAAACAACACACAACAAAAATAAAAATGGCAATGAATAAAAGCGAAGATGACAAAGAGCACGCACTTTTTCACAGCATGTTGAGCAACATGCCTTAGCAACATTTAAGCAGCGTGGCAACATTTAAATGCCTAACATGATGTTAGTTAACATCAGCTCATGTTAAAGCTGACCACGCTGTAAAAGTAAAAAATTTCTTAAATGGACTTATTTGGTACTGGTCTACTTCATAAGCTGACTGCAATTCGTGTGATTCGAGTTAGGCAAGCTTGACTGTACCGGTAAAAGAGAAGACAAGAAGACAAGTAGAAGCAAACCGGCCCAACCACTTGATACAAAGTTCAAGGACACTTTTGTAGTCTGCACAGCGCAAGTTGCGTGAATTACACTGGTTGCTGTTGTAGTTGTTGTTGTTGCTATTGCTGCTGCAATGTTGTAGGCGACTTGTGCACATTTTTTTTGTTTTTTTTGGCGAGAGTTTTGTGTTTTGAGCCAAGTGAAAACTGTCACTTGGCTGTTAGGCAAACACTCTCCCAGAGCCATAAGACGACACCCGTTTTGTTCACTTGTTCAACGAGGGCGGTGGCCCCTAAGCTGAACTTTTACTTTTCGTTCAACATTTGCAAGGGCAAAGTTTATATTTAGGGCTTTAAGTTGCTCGAAAAGTAAAAAAGCTGCACATACTAAACGAATTCAATTTAAAAATACTTCAAACGCACAGTACAATTTCAAAATTAGTTTTTGTATTTAATTTGCTGACTAGTTTTAAGTTTGTTCAACAAAATTTATTTTCAGTTGTTGCGAATTTACGATTGACAAACAAGATTATATAAGTACAATATAATTGATTGCACTGAATCAGATTGAAGAAGAACAAATTAGTAATCTATTCAAGTACTCGTAGTTCAAATAAAAAATTACAGGTGAACTTCCATAGCTCGAACTTCTGTAACTCGAATTTCTCTCTAACTCGAGCTAAATGAGTTGCAGTAAAATTAATAAACTTAAGGAAAAGAATTCTATAATTCGAATATCTCCATAACTCGAACATTTTTTTATGGATAATGGTGATTCGAGTTAGGGAAGCTCAACTGTATATTAGAACTGAACTAAGCAATAAAAGCAAAACGTACTTAAAATTGTAGTGTTACAAATATTCTGTGAGCCACTGTATATGTAAATAAATGATGTACCACTGTGCCGAAACTAATCACAATGCACAATTTACAGTTACTTTGTTCCATCCCTGTGTTGTTGTTTTATTTTTTGTTTTTTTCATGCACTTTCGAGCAGTGTCAGGTGTTTGCAGAAAGCTGACGAGCATTAGCTTTGTCTGCCTTTCTTTATACTTCTGTGTGTATGTGTGCGTGCGTGTGTTCGGGTGTATGTGTGTGTTTGGGCTTGTGTTTGTGTTGTATGCGGCTTTTAACCCTTGGCCCTTGTCAGCAGCGGTAACGGCCCAAACCAAACCAGACCAGACCAGACAGCGAGGGTTGCTGCTGTTGTTTCTTCATTAAACTTGCACAGAAAACGCTCATAAATCTCTCACTTGGCAGATTTGTGCGGATTGCATCCGAATGCTGTTGTTGTTGTTGTGTCTCCACCGAATTGTTTCTTCCTTTGTGCCCAAAACAACTTTCGCCCGGTTCCGCATTTAATGTTGGAGAGTTGAGTTGAAGTGTCGACAATGGGCGACGACGCCACTTGAACACATGGTGCACGGAAAAGAAGTTGCATTCCCCAGCTGCCCCCCCCCCCCCTTTTTGTAATCCGCCCCCGCTGCCCCCTCCTAAAACAGCTGTCAAGTGTCGGAAGTCTGGCAGTATCTTTTGGCCCTCGGGACTGTCAGGGCTGTCTCACCATTGCCAAGGGCAACTGTCACGTTGTGGGCTGTTTTTTCCAGTTGTCTTTGTTGTTGTTGTTTGTTCTGGAACTGTTTTCGTTTATAACCTAATCAGCAAACTAAACACGTTTGCGGCTTTCTCAACAGTTTGACGGGGTCCCAATTTTCATTACAATTACCTGAGGTCCCCAAAACCTTTCCCTCCATCCATCGCCAACGGGTCTGTTCCCATTTTATGCCCTCCTGCTTTTTCAATGGAACATCGCACAACATTTCTGTTTCTCTACCCATTTCTATCATTTTCTCGTTTGCCTTTTCTCTCGTCTACTTTGCACAAAGCCAAATATTGATTAATTTGTCGTTGGAAGAAAGCAAAGCACATAAAAAATACAAGTAATATAGTAAAAATGCTGCAACTGAAGAGTGCTAGACTATGAAATACCCGCTAAACAAAGTAAGCACTTATTTGCAATACATTTTGCAAGCAAGCAACGAGTGCTAGATGGCGCTTTTGTCTTGTAAAAGAGTTTCAATTTAAAATTTTTATTTCAGAAATAATGGCATTATATTGTAGCTACAGTATGCTTAGAACTGTAAATAATAAATCAATCACTAAGATATTTAAACAGACAGATCTTTAGTGCTATTGCTTAACTTTTCATAGGAAGGAGATAAATACGACCTTAAAAAATTAAAAAAAATTTAATTTAAGTTTAATTATACATATATAATATTTTAATCAGGCAAGTCAAGGGCTAAGTAAGCTTGACTGTTACGAATCTGTTAAAAGTGCTTTACAGAGTAAGACTTAACATTTTCTTGTGAGAGTGTAAATATTAAATGTGACTTTTGTAACATTCGCTACTTTTGTGGAAAGGCATTGATATGTTTACTAGGGAAGAAGTTTAAAGACATTCATTGAAAAGAATAAATCGGCGATTCTTCTGCTTCTACTTTTTCTATTTCTTATGAATACCAGCTGTTTTCTGGGCCAAGTGTAAGTGTATGTAATAATTTTGTGGATCATTTCGATTGTGTGGAAATTTCATTTTTCCGTACTCGTTTTTCACTTCTGCTCTCTATCTCGTAATTCTCAGTGGCGAAGTTGGTTGGCCCATTAATTTGACGCTTGAGTGCGTGTAAATCTTAATTAAACAACTTTTATGAACTATGAAAAATTGGCAACAAAAACAATGTTCAACATGATATGCCATAACTTTTATGACGCTTTTTCTTAGCAGTTGTCTCTGTGTTGTTCGTTGTTAATTTCATTTTTTTCGTTTTTATTTTTGGGTGCAATAACCGGAGACATGGTGCTGTACGGGGGCGCACCTGTTCAATGACCAGACAAAAAGAAAAAACAAAATAAGACTATCACTGTCACTTCCCTCTCTCTCTCTTTCTCTCTTGTCAGGTGCCAAGTTTAGCACGTGTGCGACTAAAAAAATTAAATAGTTAGATCTATTTTGCAACCATTTAAAGCAATTGTTATTGTTATACATTTGTTGAGCTAGTGAAAAATTCAATTATAAATGCAACTTTTTGTTTGTTTAGTAGGTATGTCGAGTCCTCAACACAAGTGGGTAGGGTGTCTTCTCCAAGTCTGTGTGGCTGCGTAGGCAACGTCAACTGATATGACAACAACAACAACAACAAAGAGCAATCGACGACGACGCCAACGCACATATTTCCTGTGCCGACGGCTTATCGATTTCTAGTTTGACGTAGTAACGATTCCAATTGGTTATTATATACATTTATTTGAATTCAGCATAGGGATGTTCACTATCAACTTCCAACTTTTTATTTTTTTTTACCTAACAATTTTCATAGAAATTTGAAACAAGTTTTGATTATTAGCTAAAAAGCAACAAAAATAAAGCTCTAATTGCGACTCGTGATGGCGAGTGCAAATTGATCTACATGTGCGTATGAATCATGGCTAAAATAATATTAAAAAAGATTTAGAATCAAATGCATGAAATTAAATACAAGCCAAATGAGCCTGTCTTGCCATTTATTAGCTTGAATCGAGCCTAAAATAATTCGTATTAATATATATAAAATATCTTGTTTAGACTGTTGATTGTTGCCTGCTTATTAACGCAGTCTAAACGGTAAGACCTAGATGGCTTAAATTTTCACAGTAGCTTTGAAAAATTAACTGCATGAGCTAAACAAAAAGAACCAAAAAAAAAAAGCTTGTCATGCAATAAATGAACATTAAATCAAGACTAAAAAAGAAACACTGAAATTTCTTCCCATGCGATTTATTATCTTCCCTCGCTCAATTCTCTTCCTCTCTGTTTTCTATCAATTCCGATAATGCTAACAATTAAACGTTTTTCGTTTAGTTTTTAATGAAACTTTCCAATTATAGCTGATATGACTATCTGCTGATTGCGTAAATCAGAGAGCAAAGAGATCCAAATTTTATTGCTGTAGTAAAAGCAATTAAAAGTTTTGAAAAGTAGAAAATTCCATCGATTTTCGAACCAAGTCAACAAAAGAAAGTGTGTAAATTGATTATTACGCATTGTTTCTTTTGTTTACTTTATTTAAGCCAACACTTTGAAGTTTTTCCCACAATTATCAATGCTTGAAGGTTATAGAAAAGAGCTACACGTATCTTAAAGCTACATGTATAAAATGCAGTTAGCGTACAGTGAATACACCTAATGTAGGCGACATTGATTTGTCATAGTTTTCCCATTGCATTTGCAAATGTCATCGTTTGTGTGTTTTCAATAATTTGGTAGGAGATTTTGGCCTCACACACAGCAAAAAAGGTCAAATGGTTTTTTGACGTCGTCGTCGTCTGAGCAACCAAACAAAATGCCAAATGTCATGCTCAATGGAACAACAGAGAAACAACTTGGGAACCGCTGCACTTGGTGGCCAAGAGTTCTGACCCACTTGGCTCAACTGCAAAAAAAAATATAGAAAACACAAGACGGCATTAGGCCAGGCCAGATAGAGGATAGACGTATTCAGTTCAACAACAAAATAGAGATGACGACAGCTTTCTGCAACAAACGAGCGAATGAGCCTCTGACTCTTTGGAGGATTGGCAGCGAAATTCATTAAGTTAATTACCGTTGGGTCTGTGCGCATTTGCGCTAAGCGGGTCTGGGCATCGCCGTCACCTTCCAGACCAAGTCAAGTCCTAGACACGCCTACCACCGAAAAGGTGGCGTCATAACAGCACACACGGCACTCCGTAATGAGGTAATGGAGCAGTCATAACTTCGGGGCATAAATTTCCATTTGGCTGAGAGAAAGGCAGGCATGAATGTTGCCGCAACATGCCACAGCAACATGGCAACAACAAACCGTACAACAAATATCGTAATTCAAATTTATAGCCAGACACGCGAATCCCCTCGAAAAAGCACAAGAAACTGAACGTCGATCAAGCTTAAAGTGAGTGTGCGTGAGTGTGTGTGTGTGCGAGTGTGCGTGTATATGTGAGTGTGTGTGGTTGGGAGGGGGAGTGGTTTAGGCACAACACAACACGTCTTGAGTATAAAACAAAAGCCCAACTGAAAACAAGATATACAAATCTACTAACTACATAACCGAAACTTAAATACACTGAAGAACACACCGAATACTGTAATTTTAATCGAAAATATCGATATTATTTGTTGCTTGAGGCTTGGTTGTAAAATGCGATGCAATTGTACCCAATAATGGTACGTTGGAACATGTTAAAATCGTACAATTCGATACGACACATACAAGAGTTGGTACACGCAGATAGAAAAACTAATTGAAGTACGCTTAAATTGGCTGAATCCAATTTATTACATATTCTTATCAAAATATGTCGAAGTTACCGATATTTCTTTTAACTGAAAGCCACATCTGGTGTAAATTTACTAAACATCGGTTAATTTCGTACGTACGAATTGGTTCATTGGTCAAAAAATTTTCAAAATTTTCCTTTTTAAAATTTGATCAAAATATATACAATTTTCTTAAAATATAAAAAAGATTTTATTAAAAAAAAGGTTATAAAATTAAAGAAATTTTTCAAACTTAATTCTTAACTTTTTATTCTAATAAAGAGTGAAAACCAAAAAGATAAATTAATCCAATAAAAGCAGATAATTTAACTTATTTTTTTAAGAAAAAATACTTTAATTTTGGTTTTGATATAGTTTTCAAAATGTGGCAATAAATACAGCCGAATATAATGATGAAATATAATGCCTATAAATCGTGAGTGCCCCTAATGACTTATCAGACTAAAATAAAATCAAATTGATAAATATTTGTATACAATAAAACAGCTGTCAGCTGTGTTGTTCCCTTTCCTGATTGAAGGGTATACAAATCCCGGAAACGCAACACAAAGCTGATGAGAAAGTCATTATGGCCTTTAGGAGTGTTAGGGTGTAACAACCGACGGCTTGCAACATGGGGCCGACTGACAATGGGCAATCGCGAAACGTGCCAGTGAAGAATAAAAAATGATGAAAAATATAAATACTTATATGAAAAAATCATAAACAAGCTTCAATGAGCACCGAGCTGTGCGAGTGAGAGAAGAGACATATTGAAACTTATGGACGCGCTCTGACATAACCCACGGTTCAGTTTGAGGTCCGAGACGAGGCGAGGGGGCATAGGGGGACTGGGAGGCTCAGCTGACTCATTGAACAGCTATGGACGAGGATGGCATCCAGACAACTAACCAGAGGCGTAGTTGGAATTCAATTGGCAATGATGATCGCTTAATGACAACAATTTCAATAATTTGCACAGACTGTGACGTGGAATGTTGTGTTGTTGTTGCCGTTGCTTAAATGAGTCGGAATGAGATGCGCCGGAGAGCTTAATTGAACTTGACAGTGAGAGAAGAGATTTTTGATTGCTCTCGCAACTATATAGCGTGACAGCCAGCTATATAGATCCATAGCTGGCAACTTAACCTCAGCCAACACCTGTTGTTGTCTCTATATTTATTGTGCATCATTTATTATAAATTCTCTAGAAATTTGACATGGTATTGTGAGCAGATAAATCTTTGAGCCCAAATAATTGATTACAATTTGGCTCCTTTGATTCACGTGACCATTAAAAATTGGAAATATTTGTTAAAATCTTGTGTTAATGCATGTAATAGTCAGAAAGTGATATATTCGAGTTTAATAATTATATGTATTCTTGAGCAGCATCAACGGTCAATTCGATATCACACTGACTGTATAAAATTCTTCTCAAAGCTTTGAATAGCTCGACAAGGTATTTTTTTGTTTATGTATTAAACTCTTTGTTTTGTTGTAGACTTTTGCCTGTTAACGAATGCCCTGCTCAAACGGTAATAGCTAGATGGCTGAAATATTCACAGTATTTGCGGGAGCAATTGTAATCGTCATTTTTGGCACTGGCCTTAGTAAAATTGTTTTACTAAGCTAAAATTATCTGAACAAATTTTTCCTTAGTTTTTTTTATTATAACTTATCTTAAGATTATCTTAACTATTTGACTAAGTATCGGTAGCTTAAGTTGAGCTTAATTGATGGGCTGATTGATGTATGACTTTAACAGAATTTTAAGTTAAAGTTTAATTTGTCAAAGTTTATAAGGTCTGTTAAATGAAATGAACACGGATATGGATACGGACATGGAACACGCCCGTTTAATGTCCTGGGTGTGTTTAGAGCACTTACTGCCTCTCTTCCCTCCTTGTCATCTCTTCTCTCCCACATTCTTGTGAGGGCCTTTAGCCAGAATGGCGTCATATCAAAATTGTTTACTCTCCGGTGTTGAGGTGTCAGCAAAGTCAGCACTTCATGTGGTATGCCGCTCAGTTAACGGTAAATCGGTCAACGTCGTGGGGTCATCGCTGGAATCTAGTGCACCAAGTCAGTGAGGCAAACAAACCACTCAATGTGGAAAATATGTGGTTGCAAACAATTTACGTAAATTAGCGCAATTACAGCTGGCATTCTGCCTCGTTGTGCTTGTGTATCCGTCAGATACTTTCTAGTCTACAAGCGGAGCCAATGAAACCGGTTTGGTTTGTCTTTTAGAGTTTCTGTTTCTGATTTCAGTTTACAGTTTGCTGTTGTTGTTTTGATTTTTCGACCCTGTACTTGAAAATTCAAAGAGTCTATTAAGTTTGTCAGTAGCATAAAAGGCAGAAATTTTTTATATCTTATGCCAATAAGCCTTTTTAGGGCATAAGTTAAGTACAGGGTCTCGCAGAGTCGAGTTTGCTCGACTGTAGGCTTTGCTGCTTATTATTTTAGTATTTTGCTAGAAACGTCAGCAAAACACACACAAATATGTACTTAGTTAAAGTACAAACAATGGAGAGAAAACATTTTCCATAAGCACACTCCTGAGACAGCAGCATTTGAACTAAACGTTGATTATAGAAATTATAAATGAAGATGCCAAGTATAATATTATGTTAAAAAATTAGAAAAAAAGAACTACAACAGACTCAAGTCAACAACAAGCATTATATATATTTGATTATCAATTTGTTTTTATATATTTTGCAGCATGGAAGTCCAAGCCGTGAACAGCCTGCACAGCACAGCCGCCCTATTGTCATCATTGCAGGTAGCAAATAGCGCCAGTCCGAATGGAACGCCCAAGAAGAAAGGTGCCGCCAACGCGGGAGCCGCATCCGCCAAGCAATCCTCCACAGAAGCCGCCATTCTCGAGCAGCTGAGCAAGCAGCAGCAGCAGCAACAGGAGTTGGGAAATCACAGTCGCGATTGCGATAGTCCGGCCAGCTCGAATTCCGAGTTGGAGAAGGATTTTAATGAGTTGAGGGACTTAAATGGTTCACTCACCGGCAGCGGCAGCGTTGGCAAATCAAATGGTTCACTTAGTGGCGCCTCATCGACCAATTCAGCAGCACCAGCTGGTGGTGCAACTGCCAATGTTCCTTCCACATTGAATGGCAGTCCTCAGACAGTCGGCGCTGCTGGAGGGGCACAGTTGAAGAAACGCATCTCAAGCAGCCGGGCACCGACACGCAAGGCACATCGCATCAAATTCTATCGCAACGGGGATCGCTTCTATCCCGGCATCACAATACCTGTGTCCAATGAACGCTATCGCTCCTTTGAGAGCCTGTACGAGGATCTGACACGGCTACTCGAGGAGAATGTCAAGATACCAGGTGCTGTGCGCGCCATCTACACCATGTGCGGCAAAAAGGTGAGTCGATACTTGTTTAATTTAATACCCTTATTATTTATTAAGATTGATACACTTACCAAGTCTTGTATTCAGTTTTGACCGATTATTAGTTGAGAAATCCAGAGAAAAAAAGAACATTTCATAAGATTTATGAGTAGTAGTTTGAATTTTGCTATAATGTATTCATATAATTGCGCGATGAATTCGGCTCAGTTGTGTAAAATAAAAGCCTTCTATAATACCTTCTGCTAGTAAATAATAGAAAAGTAATACCAATTTTAAATGCCAATTTTATATTAGCTGAGATATCTCAAATAATCACTTTTCATAGAAAAGGTTGATTTCGACCAATAGTTTCAATGAGAGAGCATTTTGATGTAGTTTAATTTATCAAATTTATCGCAGCTATTTTGTGTAAAATTTCAGCTTTCTAGCCCTTACCGTTTGGACTGCTCAATGATCAGTCAATAATTGCGTTAGTCATTATAATAGAGTATATATATATATATATATAGATTTAAATAAAATATTTAAATACCTTCTGCAAAAGAATAATAAGTAATAATAGTTGAGATTAAGAGAGTTAGTAAGAGTGTCAATCAGGACATAGATTATTATATTCTATCATAAGTTACGCATTTTATAAAAATATAAATTCCTCAAGTGATTAATAATTATAAAAAGTAATAACAATTGTGAATGCTTATCTAGATCTCCGCCTTTGATGAGCTGGAGGATGGCCAGAGCTACGTGTGTTCCTGCAATAACGAGAACTTCAAGAAGGTCGAGTACAACACCAGCTCGCAGCCACTGGCCAATCTGACGCTGGCCAACAATGGACGATCGGCTAATCAGCGTCTGGCGAAGCTGCAGCGTCCCGCATCCCCGCTGAAGAATGGCGCCCTGAACAACAGCAGCAGCAGTGGAGCAACAGTGTCGAATGGTGGTGCTGCTGCTGCCACAAATGGTTGTCCGGCAAACGTGAGCCGTAACAGTGAACGGGACAGCGTTGTGCATCCGCGTATCGTGACATTGATACGGAATGGCACAAAGCCACGACGGATTATGCGTTTGCTGCTGAACAAGCGCAACAGTCCCAGCTTCGAGCATGTCCTGACCGCCATCACACAGGCGGTGCGACTCGATACTGGCTATGTGCGCAAGGTGTTCACACTGTCCGGTGTGTCGGTGGCCCAGCTGGCCGATTTCTTTGGCAAGGAGGATGTATTCTTAACGTATGGCACGGAGCGTGTCAACACCGCCGAGGACTTCAAACTGGAGGCCGAAGAGCAGCGTGCTATCAATGCCATACGCAAGACACTGCGCACTGCGGGCACCACATGCCAGGGACCCAAACCGAAGATGCCGGTCAAAAGCAAAAAGGTGTTTCCAACGGAGACAACACGACCACGCGACGGCGACGATGTGGTCAATGATGAGGATGATCAGGCGTCGCTACTTAGCAGCACGGGCGTGGAAATTGGCGATCTGCCCGTTGCCATTCGAGATAACTACACGCTGGGCAAAATGATTGGCGATGGCAACTTTGCCGTTGTGCTGAGGATCAAGGATCGACAGACGGGCTTGCCCTATGCCCTCAAGATCATTGACAAGAGCAAGTGCAAGGGCAAGGAGCACTACATTGATGCGGAAGTGCGCGTGATGAAGAAGCTACAGCATCCGCACATCATATCGCTCATCATGGATGTCGATCAGGTGACCAACATGTACCTTGTCCTGGAGTATGTGAGTGGTGAGTGGTTAATTTTTTTAGAATACATATTATACAGGGACTGTAATCGTTATAAGTTTTTTTTAAAAATTTTTGAAATAATGATTAATTTCAAGTTTTATAGATTTTCTCACAAAATAATAAAACATAAAACACATGAAGTAATGATTATATTTTAGTTTTATTTTTTTGTTAAAAAATAATGATTATGGGTTGAGAAGTAAAGAATAACTTAAATTTAATCATTATTTTGTGAAAAAATCTATAAAACTTGAAAAATGTATGATAATGGTGAAAATGCATAAATGAGCCATTAAGATGAATATTGGTATTTTTCTCGGAGTCTCAAAGTTAGTATAAGTGTATGATTATTTGATTAAAAAAAAAAAACTAACATTCATTATTTGCAGTCTTTGATATTAAATCATTATAAAAATAATTCTAATTGTATGCCATTTTCTTTTCAGGCGGTGATCTATTCGATGCCATCACGCAGGTCACACGGTTCTCGGAGAGCCAATCCCGTATCATGATCCGCCATCTGGGCTCGGCCATGTCTTATCTACATTCCATGGGCATTGTCCACAGAGATATCAAGCCGGAAAATCTTCTCGTAAGCAACTGACGACAATTTGAACTGAAAATATAAACTACAATTCCACATTTTATTGGCAGGTTGAACTTGACAAGCATGGGAACGTTGTGGAGCTGAAGCTAGCCGATTTCGGATTGGCCTGTGAGGTAACTGAACCACTGTACGCCGTCTGCGGCACACCCACCTATGTGGCGCCCGAAATACTGCTGGAAGTGGGCTACGGATTGAAGGTAGTAATCCATTACATTAATTTATTCAATCGGAAACTCTTTAACAAGCTTAATCTTCTTCGGCGCTAGATTGACGTTTGGGCTGCCGGCATCATTTTGTATATACTGCTCTGCGGATTTCCGCCATTTGTTGCGCCTGACAACCAACAGGAGCCGCTCTTTGATGCCATCATCTCGGGCGTTTATGAATTTCCAGATCCCTACTGGTCGGACATCGGCGAAGGTGTACGCGATCTAATCGCCAACATGCTGCAGTCGGATCCGGATGTCCGCTTCACCAGCGAGGATATACTAGATCATTTTTGGACAAGTGGACAGTGGGAAACGTTTTAAGCAACTAAGGTCGACGAATCGTGTCGTGGTCGTGGCCGTGTTGTCGGGTGTTTGATCAATTGTTACGTGCACACACACATACACACAACCATCCACGATGCTGCTGGTAGTTTTTGTATTATGTAATTTAGCGCTATTCTATAGGCCTTAATTTATTATTTATACATATTAACACACACAAACACACGTATATATATATATACTATAATAGTACTGTTTGTCGTTAACCGAGGATAACAACAACTATAACAAAATGGAGAGAACTTAACAACGTGACTGGCAAACAAAGACGTTGCAAACAGTTTTCAGAAATTCCAATTTAGAAACCGTTTACGGTTAGCTACTTTTTATTCTTAATTAACGCAGATATATTTTTTAATGGAAGGTACTTGCATACATCATATACATACATACATATATTTTATTGGTATTTTTAAAGAGTTTTTAATTAGTATTTTAATTGATTATAAATTATGAATAAAAAAATGCATGTTGTGTATATTTTCATAAACTGTTAATTTTGTTTTCGGATGATTTTGCTTTGTTTAAACGTATATGTATGTTTTGCTAGCACTTGTAATGTAAACGATAAAACGCGATATAAAGAAAAACAAAAACAATTAAATAATTAAGCGCATTTATACAAACACCAATAATAAAACTTTAGAAATAAATTCGAGTGTACTTAAATTATTACTGTGGGCTTGATGTCATATTCCATTTCTTTTGGGAGATTTTCTACGGGTTTCTGTGTTACTTGAAGATTGTGCAATATTAAATTTTGAACTCATATATGTAGGTTTTCTCCAAAAACTGCACTGATTTGTTTTTTATGCATTCAAAAAAGTAAAAATATCGCGGGTATTTTATCGGTTAGTCGATTAGTCGACTACCAGTGTGCAACAATGCATCAAATCTTGCATATGGACGAGTGCTGCCAGATTAGCTTAATTCAGGCTAGATCCAGCATATTTAAAAATGGAATAGCTTATAAAATTAGCAAATAGCTTATAGCCATAAGCCTAGCATATTTTCAAGTTCATATAGCATATTCTAGCAATAAGTAAATAAGTAATTATTTAATAAGTTTGAAATGTTTCATGATGTTTCACAAATTAATAAAATTCAAATGTGATCACATTAATGGCACTTTCAAATTTTGGACAGAGGTGCTCTCCTATAAAGACGCAACGAATAATATTCCATTTGAAACCCTTGCTTTATTTGTTATTTAAATATGCTCTCATTGCCGTGGTCAAATGCGAAAGTGGAACGCGTTCTCAGTCAGATTAATATTTTTTAAATAGAATTGCGCAAAAAAATCCACTTAAAATTTTTTATTACAATATTAAGCATAAGGTTTTTTTTTAAACACAATTTTTTTTTTAAAAAAAGCGATTAATACTTGAGTGAGGATGAAAATGAACAAATCGTTGATTTGTTAACTTATTTAATTTTAATAAAATCCTACTAATTTTGTAAGTTTTCTTGTACTTGGATATATATTGTTTTTCACCATATTTTATTTTATTTTTAGCTTATTTTTACTCAAAATCTAGCTTATGCGAGCGCTCAACACCTGACAACACTAGTATGCACGGTCACTTTGTGAAAACAGCTGTTTAATGCGATACGGGTCACCCTGTCTAAAAGATGTTTTGATAAGGACGCGAATGCAAGCGAAAAATTTTATACAATGGCCGAGACTTTGCCTATTAACAGCGTAAGTTGTATTGTGCTGATGATTTGGTCAACAATTTGTCAAATGCATCTGCTTGTTTAGGACTCAGGCACTGATGAGGAGGAGGAGGTGGAGCCAAAGTTCAAATACCAGCGTATTGGCAACGATTTGAGGAATATACTCAACACAGACGTGGTCACCTGCAGTGCCGTGCATTCAAAGGTTTGTTGTTGTGTCACGATATGAATTCTACTCAAATAGCTTGTCATCTTATAGTTTCTTATCTTTGGCACATTCCGAGGACGTGTCTATCTGCTGGATCACCAAGGCAACTCAGTGGAGTCCAATCTGAGCATTGGTGATCGTCATACGCATTCTGTGGCCGTCAACCACATTGATGTGGATCCAAAAGGCGAATATGTCGCCACATGCTCCGATGACGGTTGCGTGAGTCATTTGATTTTCATTTATTGAGGCGAGCCAGTGAATAATCGCAATTGCATTCGCAGGTCAACATTACGGGACTGTTTAGTTGTGAGAACAATCACAACCTCAGTTATGGCAAGTTTATAAAAGCGGTTGCCTTGGATCCCGAAGTCAAATCCGGCGTGCGACGGTTCATTGTGGGTAAGTTGCAAAAAATATGATTAAGAATACGCCTCCTTTAATGCCTTACACATTTTTGAACAATTTTATAATAATTTTACAATCATTTTCAGGCGATGACAAACTCACATTGTATGAGCGAAATTTGCTGCAAAGACTGAAGCCAAGTGAACTGTGTGCAGTCGAGGGAAGCGTGCTGTCCATTTGCTGGCAAGGAAACTTTGTTGCCTGGGCCAGTCACTTGGGAGTGCGTGTGTATGATCTGAGCGAGAAATGTTCGCTTGGCCTTATGAAATGGGAGGTGCCACCAGAGGCACGTCTCGAAAACTTTCGCTGCCATCTGCGTTGGTCCAATGCCACTACGCTGCTCATCGGCTGGGTGGATACAATCAGAATTTGTGTGATTCGCAAACGCAATGTCATCGAAGCCTCCTCCAGTAATTTACCCGGTTTCATTGTCGATCCAGGTGATAATCTTTAAAGAGACCTCTACATATTCTATTTAACTAAATCAATGTTTAAATTCGCATTACAGTCTCAACATTTCAAACGACATTCAATATTTGTGGGCTGGCCCCACTTGCCGTTAACCAATTGGTCGTGCTCGGATTTCGCAAAGAACGCAGTGCCGAGAACAAGGCATTACGTCCGGTACTCTGTGTTATTGAGTACAAAATGAATACCTGCGAGGAAGTGTGCACAGACAGTCTGTCACTTCGTGGCTTCGAGGAGTATACAGTCAATCACTACAGTCTGGGCTGCATTATCGAGGAAAATCGCTATTTTATCATCGCTCCCAAGGACATTGTGGTGGCCAGCCTTATTGAAACGGATGATCGCGTGGAATGGCTTATTAAGCACAAGTAAGTTGCCTTTATTTTTATACCCGTTACTTAAAAAATAAGTAAGTATTCGTTGCAATGCATGTAACAGGGAGAAGGAAGCATCTCCGACCCTATAAAGTATATATATTCTTGATCAGCATCAACAGCCGAGTCGATATAGCCATGCCCGTCTGTGTGAGCGCCTAGATCTCAGAGACTATAAGAGTTAGAGCAACCAAATTTGGCACACGGACTTCTATAAACCCCACGCAGCTAAAGTTTGTTTCAAAATTTTGCCACGCCCCTTTCCGCCTCCGTTAATCGCGAAAAGCCACCAGCAGTTTTCAAGATAAGCAATGTAAGTGCCTAAAAGCATGCAATAAAAAATATTTTAAATTTATTTAAGTCAGTAACGGGTATCCTATAGTCGGGAGCACGACTTTAGCCTTTCCCACTTCTTATTCCTTCTGCGCTTGGCAAATTGCTAATGAGAAAAACATTCAGATTACACAAGTTAGGGAAAACTAGAAAACTATTAATATCAAATGAAAAAGCGTCGACTTTGTTACGAATTTGGTATTATATTTTAACTATTCTACTTTCTGCACATTATTTTTGTGTATCCCTTTATTTTTAATTTTATATTCCTAATTCTAATTGATATTGTCTGTATTATTTGGCAAAATTCTTATCGGAAATCCTACCATTAATTTATTAGATAAACATGTGGTTTCGATTAAAAAACACGTCCAAAGCTTAAATGTGTTAAATTTAAATTAACTGCTTAATTCTAGCTAGATGAATTGCTGCCATAGGAGCTGATTATTATGAATCTACAAGAGTATTTAAAGCTTCGGCACATCGAAGATGTTGCATACCTAATTTCTATCTTTGGTTTTGGCAACTGGCAAATGTCAGTCTGTTTTGATCAACTAAGCAACGATGCTGTCGCAGCATTTGTCCGCTGGTTTGGTCCAATCGTAGTAGTATGAGACAAACAGCCTTTGGCCGGGCTGTTCGTGGGTGCAAAACTTTCCAGTGTACAGATCTTGCATTAGCTGTGGATTACGCTTGTGCAGCACCAGATGATACGGTCGGCATTTGGACGGCATGTAGGCGGTATCAAAGCGTGCATCGTGCCAGCGATAGACGTGACGTAGTGGTGCCAACCATGTGCCAAGTGAAGCATCTTCAGATACATAACTGGAGAGGAGTTGGGAATTGTTGGCCACATGCTCGCATAGTTTTCGAGAGATGACATAGCCACCACCTAAGGCATAGTTTATGTAGTTCTTGCTTAAGAAGTAATTGGATTCGCGCCAGTGTCCTTTAGTTTTGATATTAGAACGTCCATTAAAGTAACCCCAATAGAGCTCTGGCAACGGATCGTGTGCATAGTCCAATCTCCGGCGCAGGAGTTTGCGGTCGTAGGAGACGAGCTCGTTGAGCAGACTGTCAAGTTTAACGTAGGTGTCGTCGTCCACTTTCAGCAGATAGGAGAACTCATAATGACGAGTAATCGTCTCCAGGGATTGCAGCAGTTTCCTTGTCAGATTTGAGTAGTCATCCAGCAACTGCGGCAACAGCAACAAATCATTGTGCTCCTTTTGCTCATGCTCCAATTCAAGGCGCAGCGTGGATCCCAATTGTTGTGTGCCTATGGCAAACAGATATTTGAACTTGATGTTGCGATGCACACGTGGCTGCTCCAGTTGAGGCAATTGCTGCTGCCAGTTCTTATATTGTTGCAGGCGGTTTGCCTGCGACGCGACTGTTTCCATTTGCAAGTGGCCACCACTGTAACTGGGCAGATAGACGTACTCCTCGGGAAAGTACGTTTGCTTTAAAGGCTGACCCAGACGCAGCCATGTCTCGCGCATTCCATCGCGCTGCTCTACATTCGCCGGTGCACTAAACACAAGTATGACCAGAAATAAATCTGGATGGGGTTCCAGTTTTGGCACACCGCTTCGCTCTGTCGGGCATTTATCCGCCATGCTCAGAATGCGTGTTATAAAACTGCCGAAAAAGAACGCGCTTATTGCTGTGAACAGCGTAACCAGATTATTCAGTCTACGCATTTTAAATCAATGCGTTTATTAACTAAATATAACCGGAAGAGAAAATACAAACTGTTTGCAGATTCTACAAACAGCTGTTAAGACGATACTTTTGTCATCGATAATTGAAGCATACATCGATATTAGAACTAGTCAAACGTTAATTGAAATCGATGTAGATATATTCAAATGTTAAAGTTATCCAAATAATTAAAAAAAAATAGAATTAATTATAAAGTAAATATATTTGTTTATTTGCAGTAAATTTGAGGTGGCTATGGAGATATCTACACGTGAGGGCAGCTTGCCGCGTCTCTCCGTAGCTAGGTAAGAAATATATAACCTATAGCTTTTCCTACTGCTCTTTAATTATAATAACATATATTGCAGATTGTATATAAACCATTTGTTGAAGTTGAAAAAATACGAGGACGCTGCCAGGCTTTGCCTCCGCGAGCTGGGCAACAACAGAGACCTGTGGGAGGAGGAAGTCTTTAAATTTGTGAGGTGTCAGCAATTGCGCTGTGTGAGTGCGTATTTGCCCACATCGGAGGATTGTCGACTGGATCCGCATGTCTATGAAATGGTGCTCTATGAGTTTCTTAAATTCGACGTAAATGGTTTCCTCAATCTGATCAAGGAGTGGCCTCCCCAGCTATACGATGGCTTGGTCGTGATCAACGCCATACACGATAACTTTCGAAAACAGCATGCCAATGAGCTGCTCGAGTCTTTGGCATTGTTGTATTCCTACCAGGCCGATTATGAGAGTGCCTTGCGAATGTATTTGAAGTAACTATTTTTCTCTTATTTAACACTTCTTCAATGATTACTTAACTCTCTTCTTGTAGATTGCAGAACAAGGATGTCTTTGAGCTAATAAGACGCTTTGAGCTTTACGGTGTCATCTCTAAACTAATCATTCCACTCATTCAACTAGATCGCGAACGTGCCTTTAAAATACTATTAGATAAAAGTAAAATAAAGCCCGAGGTCGTAGTCCATCAATTGGAACAGAATCAGGAATATCTCTACTGGGTAATTGAAAGCTCTGGTGTTAAATATTCGTTACTAAATCTCTTGGCTTCTTGCAGTATTTGGATGGCTTGGAGAAGACCGACAGTTACGGCGCATTCCATCAGAAACTCGTTGTACTCTATGCTAAATATGATCGGTCAAAACTGTTGCCCTTTCTCCGGCGCTCGAATGATTATGTTATGCAGGAAGCGCTGGCAATTTGCAAACGTGAAGGATTCCATCCAGAAATGGTTTATTTACTGGGTCGCATGGGCAGTGTCGTGGAGGCTCTAAATATAATCATACATAGCGTAAGTAAACACAGAAGAATTTAACTCATTTATACTTAACGAACTTACATTTCAGATAAAGGACATTGAAATGGCAATTGAGTTTTGCAAAGAACACAATGATGATGATCTGTGGAACAAGCTCATTGACGAGTCCACACAACAGCCTGAAATAGTTACCAAAGTTCTGGATGGAATTGTGGGTATGTGACTTTAATTAATTTAATTTAAATTAGTTCAATTAGCTAAAAAACGTTCATTTATAGACTATGTCAATCCGGAGTTGGTGGTCAGCAAGATCAAGTTGGGTCAGAATATACCACATCTGCAAGAGTCTCTCGTCAAAATGCTTTGGCACTACAATCTACAGGAGGAGGTGATGAAATTGGCGCATCAAATCCAATTGACCGATTACTTCGACACTCACGCTGAGGTTGTGACGATGCAGCGTCGTGGACGTAATGTCTCGTATGATCAAGTGTGTCCCGCTTGCTTTCGTCCCTTGATCATAGTCGACAACTTGCCCCACAATGGCCTGACAATCTTCAACTGCGGCCACATTTATCACGAAGCCTGTTTAACTGATAGTCGTTGTGGCGAGTGCTTAGACTGGGACACTATATTAGCAGAGAGTTAGACGACAGTAGACTGGTCTTTCCTCCACCTTTACTACAATTCATGAAAAAAGTCTGAATGCAGTTTATTACCATATGAACAAGGGTATTATGAGTGCGTGCAAGTGAAAAATGTTGGTAATCGACTCAAGAAAGCATCTGCTCATTACAAAACATATATAAGTATATCCCGGATCAGTATCAACAGCCCCCAAAGCAATGTCCGACTGTCTATTTGTTTTTCCGTTTTAAACCATACGAGCTTTAATCAATAAATTCTTGACACTAACCCTCAAATTAAAAGCACTATTTTATAGGTATAACCTTGGACTTTGGTATCTCTAGACTGCAGCGTTCTTACTTCTTTTTTAATCTTCATGCAATGTGTACATTTAAATTGTTAAACTTAAGCTTTGCTTGTATATTTATTTATTTTTTATATGTAATAAAAGTGCATCAACTAATTATCAATCTATACACGATATTATTTGAGAATAGCAGTCCGCTGAATTGTACATTGCACTTTCTGATAATTTGCAATACAGAAGCATTATTGTGGATTCTGAAAGAAGACTAAATTATGCTGCTTTGATTTAAGTTAGCATAAAAAAGAAACCGCCTTTAATTCAAACTTGACAGCTTATCGGTATCGAACAGGAATGGGTCTGGCAACTATCGATAACAAGTCGTCAAGCTTCGACAAAGTTATCGTTCGTATAATCTTATCGCAGCGCGATAAATAAAAACGCGTGCTTGTTTAATAGAAACTTACAATAAATATGCATTATATATTGGCAATTGTTTCTTATTACAATTGTTTCCGTGTTTATTTTTTCTTTCACCCCAATACAAACAGCAAACGGTAGTCAAATGCACTTAGGCCTCGGTCTCAGACTGAAGCTTAGCCACATAGGCGGCCTTGTGGGCGGCAACCTTGGTCTTGCGCTCCTCATTCGTGAGTTTCTTGGCGTTCCACCTCTTCTTAGCAGGAGCTGTCTTCTTGGGAGCAGCCTTCTTAGGGGTAGGATCCTTACGAATGGCCTGGTGGGCTTTCTTGTAGATGTCCTCAATCTGAAAAGGGCAGAAAATGAGTTATATTAAAATAAAGCAATATATACATATATATTAGAATAAAACAAATAGAAAAACAAAACAAACAAATTTTTGCCTGGTAGCACTACTATTTTTTTGACCGCAGCTGTATATATTAGAATAAAACAAATAGATTTAATAATGTGCAACCATAATCAGAAGGTTTAACCCATCAAGTGGAGTTGAACTACGAACACAGGTTGCTTCATTTTTCTGTGGTCCACATTTGGCACAGCCAGCGTTGTGGGTTACAAAACGCAGCAGTAATTTTGAAAATGGACGTCTTAATCAATTATTTGACAAACAGTACTCACGTTATCAGCACGGATGACCAACTTAATGTAACGGCTGAACTGGCGCTTGAAAGCACCACTTATATGAGTTATATTAGAAAAAATACCTAAACTAAAATAATAATGTGCAACCATAATCAGAAGGTTTAACCCATCAAATGGAGTTGAACTACGAACACAGGTTGCTTCATTTTTTTGTGGTCCACATTTGGCACAGCCAGCGTCGTGAGTTACAAAACGCAGCGGTAATTTTGAAAATGGACGTCTTAATCAATTATTTGACAATCAATACTCACGTTATCAGCACGGATGCCCAACTTAATGTAACGGCTGAACTGGCGCTTGAAAGCCTCCTCATCCTCTTCCTCCAAGCTGCGCATATAATCGGCAACATGTTGACCGAAGATGTGAGCGCGGTGCACATCAGCGTTGAAGCTCTTGGCCTCAGCAGAGTAGCCAGGGAAACGCTTAACGGAGTGGGGGATGTTCAGACCACCATCGACAGCACCCTTCATGACACCAAAGACACGGGCTCCGGTGGTTGTGCGAGCCAAACCAACATCCAAGTAGCAACGGAATGCACCTGGTCCATCATCGACGGGCTCCACGTTGAATTCCTCACCGGTGACCTCGGTGCAGCCAGCATACAGCGAGTCCAAGCCCAACTTGTTCAGCAGACGGCGAGCGACGAGGAGGCCCGTGCAGTAGGCAGCAGAGTAGTTAGTCAAACCAACCTGTAATTGTTGTTGTTGTTACTTTAATCTGTTTGGGGCATTTGTAAACTTGCAACAACTTACCTGGATGCCATAGTTGGGGAGCTCGTGCGAGTAAGCAGAGCAGACAACGCGATCACCCTCGATGCGAGCGTAAGCGATTTGGGCGGTGATGTCCTTGTTGGACAGACGCACAATCAAACGGTACTTGGGCGTGTTGTACTTGTTCTTGTCCTGGAAAGTCAGACGCTTTCTGGCATAGTAATCAGTTTTGCCCTCACGACGCCTGCGGAATTTAACCTGGTACCGCTTGAAGTACTGCTTGTTCTTGACTACCTTGACGAAACCCTGTAAAAATACACACAAACACAAGTTAGCATTAGCTGTAGATCTCTGCATGAAATTCACAAACTTTAATCTCTCAATTATTAATGCATCAGTGGCTGGTTTTGGATAGTTTTATTACATTTCACTTTATACCACTTTTATTGAGAGGTTTGCTGTGTTATATTTTTGATTATGCTCACCATTTTTCACTTTTTTATGAAAATCAAACACCGACGTAAAATACGCGATGTCTTCACACGTAGGTGAAAAAGAAAAAGGAAGAAGCTGACAGGCCGCTTAGAAGCAGGGTCGTATTTTCTTGCTTTGACATTTCATGCACAGCCAACTTTGCGTTTGCATAAGACAAACGCTAGAGGGCGCATGAGTGCTACTGTTTAATGCGCGCGAAAACTATAATTCAAAAGACAAATATTTTCAAAAAATCGTATTACGCAGTGTATTATATTTTAACAACAATGATTCTAAATGTATTTGGGCATTTTCTTCAAACTCCTCAGTGTTTTGAGAGCCATAAAATCGCTCAATGTCATGCTGCAATTTCTAAAAATAAACACAAAAGTTTAATATAACATAGTTAAATATAGATAATAATTACCAAAACTTTTAATTGAATGGCTTCAATTGGTGGTATATTCTCCTCTACTGGATCCACATTTAAAAACAAATGCTGTTTTAAGTGATAAATAGCAGCAGCATCTTCACTTTGAAGCGTTAAAATACTTTGATTATCCTCTTCAACGGTCGCAAGATTTAACTTGCAGTCTAAAAAGTATAATTCCAGTTTTTTATCGTGACTCCTGCCACTGGCATTGCATATGTCTGCTATTTGCTCCAAGTTCAGACTACTAGGTCGCCTAATCTTTTGTTGGATAATAAGCTGGGGCCTTTTTCCGTTTGCCTTGTGTAACATATCAGCCGCCTGTGGTTTATTGTATAGATTTAGAGCGAAAAGTTGTCCACTAAAAAGGGCTTTGTATGTTTCACGATTTTCCTGCACCAAAACAGGCAGCAAAACTGCATTGATTTGTGATTGCAACTCCAGGAATGCCACAAAATGCAACGTGAACTCAGGCAGCCGCATATTAGCAACCACTTTCAGTGGTATTACAATCCGACACTTTCGGCTTAAAAGCAAGTCTGTTGGCACACGGTGCACATGTGCGTCTTGGCCATGATAAACGAGTACTTGCCAGTGGCTGCTGTGTAGCAATAGATGGCTATTCTGCAACTTCAACTCCAAGATGGCGTGAATGGCGCAGCTATCAAGATCCACCTGTCTGGCTGCGTGCAGTAGAAGCACATCAACTCCGTAGACTGGCAACTGTCTTCGAAACTCCAGCGTCGCCTCTATACCATTCTCAAGCCATGATTCATTGCGTGCAACTGCCAAAAGTTGTTGCTTCTCGTGCTCCCGCTGTATGGCAGCCAATAGCTGAGCTGGCTGCTGTTCGTATTGCTCCAGAATCTGTGCATTGCCACGCAGTCGCTCAATGGCTGCCGGTGTCAGATCCCTGAGCTCACCGCCTCCATCTTCTACAGCTGTTACTGCATCCAAGCTGAAGGCAATGCGATAGAATATATTGTTGTCGCTGAGGCAAACCAACTGCTCAATGTGTTGCACCCAAGTACAGGCTTGCATCCCGGGCACAGGCTTGACACAACGCTGCACCTGACAATCATCCAGCTGGACATCGTATTGGAATCTTAGACGCACCAGTTGCTCACCATCCGTATAGTAAAAGTCACCATTGTCGCTGCTGGCATCGTAGTCCAACCATTCGGCACCTGTGTAGTGAATCTGGCGTTGCTTAATACCCAGAAGTTGGGACATATACCAAATGTCCACACTGCCGCAGCTAAGGTAAACCAGGCATAGATTTTGTGCAGGCAGTAAACGCATGAAATTCACAGATGTTGCATATACGCATAGAAGCTCAATATTGTACGCCTGCTCCGACTCTCCAGCTTCATTGCCGTCCATATCCTGTGGGATTAGCACAAATACGTGACCAGCGATGCTGAAAATATGCAGCTGCTTATCTTTGATTGCTGCACTGCCGAATAAGCACTGCATGAACTTCTCATGCTGCTGGGATACGGTGACAGTTAACAGGGTGTAGTTATCATTCAGCCAGTCGCATTGGAAAATGTTCTGCTCATCGTAGGTAATGTCGTAGCTATGCTGCAATGTGCTCTCTCCCTTGCCCAAGCTGGGCAAATCCATATACACCTGCAGCAACAACTGTTGCGTCTCCCCGTTATGCAGTATCACACTGAATCCCTCAAGGGAGCGAGCAAAGGCACGCACACCTTTCAGCCACGAGATATTGTGCAGCGATTTAATCGATCCAAAGCAATGAACTCTTCCATCAGACATTAACAGCAGTGTGTTGTACTCCAGCATGTGAATGCTGCGCAAGTGACTGTTATTGGGCAGTGGAATGCGCACTTTGGTCATTTCCGTTCGATTCGTTTTTTTAGACTTCTTAAAGCGATAGTTGATCAAATAATATTCATTCCAGGTGACGAAAACGGATTTCGTTTTGTTGTTGCTCGACGATGAGTGGCTTATTAGACCACATGGCTGGAACAATGTATCATCTTCTATGGACCAAAGTGCATCCTCTTCTTCTACTGTCTCTTGGTCATTTAACTCCTCGACTTCCATGATTTTCCGAAAGAAAATACAATTTTCAAATGCTAGGCACCAAAAACATCTGATAACTGATAAGGTGACCATAGTCTGCAATATAAAAATACCACTTTACAGAAACTGCGAACATTATGAAATTATAAGAAGGTGATGTATTCGTTTGACGTTCCCTCTTTTTTCGGGGCCACGACTGCCTACAATCAGTGATTTAGTTCGTTCGTTCACTTTGGTGAATAGTTCAATCGAACTTAGTCCGAACGATACGATAAAACTCTAGTATAGTGATGTAAAAAAACATCGATGCATCGAACATCGATGTTTTTTTGGCGATGTTTCCCGATGTTTTCCGATGTTTTTGGAGATGTCGATTCATCGATGTTTCATGGCGATGCATCGATGTTTTGAAAAACATCGGCTTAATTTCACAATTTTGCGTATTTATCGTCAGTTGTCTCATCTTCAATACGCAATTTTTGTTTGACGCGTGTGCGTTTATTTTGAACAGTGTTTGCAATGCCAAAGTAAGTAAATTTATTCAAGTTGGTCAACAGGACTATAGTTACCAGAAGGCCTTTGTCTATTTGAATATTAAGTTCGCATCAAAAAGCCTTCTTGTTGTTTGGATTTATTGTTACTACAAAAGCACTAATTTCAGAATAACAACAAAGACGAGCTTTTGTTGGAAGCATTTCAGCAAAATAGATTCAAACAGATCGAAAGGCAACATTTGTGGCAAAGCAATTAGGACTGCGGGAAATACAACAAATATGAAGGACCACCTACGCATAAGTTGTTACGTTAATAAATACTTTTTAAGTTAAAGACTGCTACGGAAGCATAAGTTTTTATTTGTTTTGTTACTTTTTAAGTTAAAAATTGCTATGAAACTGAGAAGACTGCTATGAAAGCGCATGTTTTTAAGAATAAATCACCTTTATTTAGCTAAGAAATTTTAATTTTTTTTTTTGAAAAAAAAAAAAAATGAACGTTTTAAACCATGGGACATACATCGATGCATCGATGTTTCGAACCCGATGTATCAACCAACATCGATGTTTCATTTTGAAAACATCGATGTACATCGACATCGATGTTTTCACTCAAATTTACATCACTACTCTAGTAGCAAGCGGTTGTATTAAATTCTGTTCAAAATGCCCCGTGTGTGTAAAATATGTCGCTCAAACTCGAGTCGTTTGGTTAGTGTTCCCAGAGACATAAAGAAGAGACAAATGTGGAAAAATGCAAAAGGAACAATAAGACAACCATGTCATTACCATCAAATTTTCTATATGTCTATCTCTGTCGTCTCTCTCACGGCAGAATCTCTCAGTGCTGTCAGCAAAATCCTGGCCCCGAGAGAGAGCGAATGCATCTCCTTGTTATAATTTCATCATCATTCATCAATTTGATTTATCATTTATCGATAAATATCACCGGTTGGTTCGTAACGACTTTGATATTCTTAAGAAAAGACAACAAATAAACAAAAGGAAGCTGAAAACCATAATGGCGTTGCTTATGCGTCTGTCTCGACGCACATACTCAACTAAGCTGAAGGATCATCAGGCTGCTTTGATGGCGCGCAGTTTGCCAAAGCGTGAGGTGCTGCCGGGAGTGCAGGATATAATTGTTGTAGCCTCTGGGAAAGGTGGCGTGGGCAAAAGTACCATAGCAGGTAAGTAGATAATATAAAGTATACAATGTTTATTAATTAAAAAAAAACCTGCACATTTATTGCAGCTAACTTTGCCTGCAGCCTGGCTAAATTGGGAGCGAGAGTTGGTTTGCTGGATGGTGATATTTTCGGTCCAAGCATACCACTTTTGATGAACTTGCACAGTGAGCCGCTCATAAATGAAAAGAATCTAATTATCCCGCCACAAAACTATAATGTCAAGTGTCTGTCCATGGGTATGCTAACACCACCGGATGGGGCCATTATTTGGCGCGGACCACTGGTTATGTCGGCCATACAGCGTTTGCTCAAGGGTGCCGAATGGAGTCCATTAGATGTACTGGTTATTGATACACCGCCAGGCACTGGCGATGTGCATCTATCACTGACACAACATGCACCAATCTCGGGCGTAGTTCTGGTCACCACACCACACAAGGCAGCGGTGGATGTGACGATACGAGGCGCTGAAATGTACCACAAGCTAAAAGTGCCAATCTTTGGAATGGTCGAGAATATGCGCTACTCCATCTGCGACAATTGCAAGGAAAGGACTGAGTTCTTCAAGGGACAAACTGAATTGTCAAATAAGTTGCCAGAGACAATCATATCATTGCCATTGGAATCACACATTGCCGAGTGCGGCGAGTCTGGCGTGCCTGTTGTGATTAAATACCCAAACTCTGAGAGTGCAAAGCTTTTCAGTCAGCTAGCTCGGCGTATCTGGGGAATATTGGAAGAGAAGACACGGGCAAGTGACTCATCTAAATAGGATAAACCAACGCTGAACTGGAGTTCTCAACAAAATAAAGCTACTTATTATTATTATATGTATAAGGCTAGGATTTTAAAAGCCAAATGAATTATGAGACATATTAATGTACATTGTACGTACATAGATTTCAGGATTTTGAGAATTAAACTCACTTTACAAAGTACAAATAACCATTTCAAAGTGCAACAATATTTAATGAATGTCGTTTATTATTTATTTGTGCTTCTTTAGTTTCTTCATCTTTTTCATGGCTTTCCTGTGTGCATACTTGTCGGTGCGCTGAATCACTTCTTTGTACTTTCGTTTGTTAAACTTCTGGAAGGCCTCATCTGCCAACAGCTCTTCCACCAGAGACTTTTTGGTCTTACGCGTGTGACGCTCGCTGTAATGATCTAGTGGCGAATGCTGAACTGTGCCAATTTGGAAGTACTTTGGCAGCACCTTAAGGTCGTTTTTTTTGTAGAAATGTTTGGGATCCAGCACAGAACGCATTTGTATGATCTTCAACTCATTGCGCATCTCATCAGTGATTTCCGTTGCTGGCAAATCGAACCAACCGCTGCCCTTTGTCTTCGCGCGCTCCGCCTGTAAGTGTATAATTAAATGGTTTAAATATGGAAAGTATTTACTGATGGAGCAGCATGGATAAGCAGTCAGATTACTAAAGAAGTCGTCAATGTGGCAACAACACATGCCTCGATAACTGCTGTGTTGTGGGCGACAATAGCACGAAATGTTTCATTGTTTACAGGATTGTACGCCCACGTCTAAATTATTTGTCTTGTCCTCGTGACAAACAACAGTCTAACGTTAAATGGCATTAATGTTCCGTCGGCCTTACAGCAACCGTCACATGCTCCGAGACGGCCGCTAAGATTACAACGGATGAAACGTGTTGTGTGCTATTGTCTATGAGTGAGTCTCTTGTCACAGCAGTCACCTCAGGCAGCATGAGTGTGCACTTGCCGCGCTTTTGGCGCAGCTTCGGTTGTCGAATATGTCATCATAGATAATAGATAATGCTGAATGACCATTGTGAGCAACTTACTCTGTTCAATATGGGCTGCTTCCGCCTGGAGACGGTAGGCAATGCTTTTAGCTTCTCAAATCCGGGTATACGTTTCGTTTTTTGCATATCCACTTCGACATTCGCCTTTCGCTCTTTCATATTCTCGCTGGGATCATTATCCAGATCTGTAATGCGTTGACGCTTTGCCAGCTTGTGTGTGCTAGAATTTTGTGCAGCCTCGTTAACCTTTTCCGTCAGTTCAGTCAGTTGCAAGGCTACTTGAGATGGCGGTTTTAATGTGGTTTCTTGCGCAGAGGATTTAACCACTTTTCTCATATCCTTGCCGCTCACCTTGACTCCAAACAATTCCATTTCTCCCGCTTCCTCATCGTCTTCATCTTCACTGTCCTCGTTATCATTCCCCAGCAACCGATCTTTGGAAGCCGCATTGTATAGAGCGGCTGACGACTGTACACCTTCTGCAGCATTTAGTTGCTGGTCGCCAGAAGTGTCAAACATGAACAACGAAGCCATTCTTTGTTTTAAATTGCACAAAAACTAAACTCGCGCAAGCATGTGGCTTCGATTGTAATTATGAATCCGGCTCGTTGTGACTGACAAGTAGGTATTAGAGTTGGGTCGTTTAGTTCTGAAAAAGTTCAAATGAACGGGTCATTAAAATGAACTAATGAACTTATTCAGTCAATCATGAACTAAATTGATCACTTCGCCGATGGTCAGTAAGTTTTCAAAAAAATTTTAAATTTTTTAAAGAAATACAATTAGAATTATATACATGGAGTTCCCCGATTAGATAAAATTTCTTCTTTATTTACATGTAACAATGCTTCAATTTCATATATTTCTAAGTTTTGAACAATGTGAAATGTTACTTAAGCCCAAAATAATAAACTAACTTACCTAATAATCCTAAATATATTTGGCATTTGTCGTCTATCCTAATTAAAAACTTAAAACACATTTCACATTCCACTAAAAAGAAACAGTTTTACACTAATCACATCGTTTTACTTTCATAAATAACTCACCAACTGATCAGAAAGACCTATTCATCTTTCATCGTTCATGACCAACTGAATAGAAACCATCTAGTTCATAGTTCATGACAACTGAATAGAAGCCATCTCGTTCATAGTTCATGACAACTGAATAGAAGCCATCTCGTTCATAGTTCATGACAACTGAATAGAAACCATCTCGTTCATAGTTCATGACCAACTGACCAACTGAATAACTGAACTAAATGACTGATTTAGTTCACGACTGAAAAATGAACGATTGAACTTATTCAGCAAATTGAACTAAAAAGCCCAACTCTAGTAGGTATGTTAAGATACGATATCGATGGCAAAACTAGGGGTGTCGATATTTTTAAAAATATCAATATCTTTGATATTTCGATATGAAAATAATATAATTTTTCTTGATATTTTAGACAAAAAAAATATCGATAATATCGATGATAAAAATATCTGGGCGCGAGCTTAAATCAACAGTTTTTGCACCCCAAATTAGTCATGTTACCACTAATCTTTACTATTTTATTGCAAACTTGGCACTTGGATGTAGTGTCGCTTATTATATCCAAATAAATTTTTGATTCGACGTTTTCGTGAAGAAAAAATGTGGCCTCAAAAAATAAAAAAACTGGAGAAAAGTAGCGCACGATATATCGTTCAATTATATCGATATTGATAGTATCGTGTTAAAAAAATATCACTTAAGAATATATCATCGCCAAAAATTAAATATCGATATATTGATATTATATCAACAACCCTATTCATTTGTATCACACGTGTTTTGATTTCAGCTGAGAACGAACGTTGGAAGTAAACGAGCAGAAAATATAAATTGAAATAAACGAATATAATGCCAGTTTTCTATAATACACAATTCTTAGAATATTATTGTTGCAGTTTTATTTATAAGACGTAGATACCGATATCTATTCGACAACAAAACCTAAGCGAACTTGGGTATTGCTTTTGTCGAACGCTCAATTGCGTGTTATTAGGAAATAGAAGAAGCAAAATTGAAATAATACTGAGTTCACGCCATGTCTATGTACAGCAGTAAAACGGGCACTACGTCCATATTGAAGTCCTTTAGCAGTGCGGATCGCGAACGCGCCAAGACAGCAGCTCTTAACAAGGTGCGCTTTTCAACTCCCAAAGAGAAGGGTATCGTCGAGTCAGTGCGTGTTGCGCTAGAAGAACACAATTTCCATTTGATCAAGGAGTTTACATACTTCATACGCGAGGCTGATCTTTGTGTAAGTTGCCATTGAATAAAAGAAATACAATTGCACATTGAAAACTTTAATCAAATTTACAGGATGAGGAGGTAGTGACTATAATGAGAGATGCACGAAAAATAGTGCACAGCTTAACACCGGACTTTGCCGATCTTGTTGAAGCACTTTTGTCTCTTAACTGGAAGAAACGCAGCTTTGATGCGATTCAGGCCTACTCCGAATTCACTGTCGATGTTATGATTGCTCATAATGCGTATATACACATTGGCATAACCAAGCTAATTTTGAACTGGATACCCAATGATCAGGAGTCTGCCGATTGGACCAATGGATCTCCCTCGGAACGAGTGCACGCTGACTTGGAAACTGTGCACAGTTTACTCAATCGCATACTGACTGCGGTGCCAATGGCTTTTGATGCGGTCATCGACACAATTGCAGCCAAGTTTCCCTACTTTAAGAAGCCGGCTCATGTCACCGCCGGCTATATACACAATGTGCTGTGGCTAATGGAATCCAAACCAGTATATGAGGAGCTGCTACTGCAGCTGGTTCTGCAAAAGTGAGTTGTCTTTATAGTTAACAATGTGAATTTCTGTAACCACTTCTTTGACTGCTTAGACTGCTTATACTGGATGTAAATGCACCACGTGATGAGATTGAAGAACTCAGAGAGGAAGTCGATGAGGATGAAGCAGATGCAATGTTTCAAATGGATGATATAAATACTTCACCCAAACAACCACAAGCACTTGATCATCCCATTGGCCAAATGTTGGATATATGCATGTTAAAGCTTTTCAAGTTCCTCGACGATAAATGCCGTCCAGTGCTCAATTCCAATGATGATCAGCGTGTGGCAAAAAACCGATTTTTCAAGACCCTCATTCACATATTCGATGAGGTACTATTGCCAAGTCACAACACACATCATGTTCAGTTTGTCCTGTTTTACGTGTGCAGCATTCGTCCGGCATATGCGGAAGCCTTCCTTAGCTCCCTCTGGCTAAAAGTGCAGAACCCAAACGTATCCCCAATAATACGTCATGTGTCTGTCAGCTACATAGCCAGCTTTCTGGCACGTGCCAAATTTGTGCCATTGAGGTGAGTTTATTGCAAATTGTTTGAATAATAATTTGGTCAATAAGCAAATTGATTTTTATCAATTGCAGCACCATCACCTACTATCTCAAGGAGCTAAGTAACTGGGCCAACACCTACATAAATGATTCAGATGAGTTTAGCAGTAAAAGCTGTTCACTTAAAGCCAACATGGTATTCTTCTCTGTTTGCCAGGCCATGTTCTATTTGATAGCGTTTCGTGCGCGCGATTTGACCATGAATGAAAAAAGTAAGTAACTTGCACTTTATAAAGTGTTAAAATGTTTTTGTGTAAAAAATAATAATCTAAAAATAATTATACATTAAAAACTTTTTAATGTATTATTTTAATTTCATGTATTTTCATTTAAGAAAGGTATTAATTTATATTTTCCTTCTTTAGATTTAACACTTTTAAACAGCCTGCAGTTGTCCCGACTGGCCATGTGCCATTTTAATCCACTCCGTTATTGTCTGCCGCCGGTGGCCACCGCATTTGCAGGGGTCACACGTACGCATCAGTTGGCATATTGTCACACTGTGCTGGAGCGCAATGCTCGTCGCAAGCTGGCTACCATCTATGGCCATGAGAAGCTGATGCCCGAGGAAACGCTTGAAACTTTCTTTCCATTTGATCCCTACATTCTGCCACTGTAAGTCTGCACACAACCAAAAATAACTTAATGACTTAATTTTGCTTTATCCTTGCAGATCGGGCAAATACATTGGGCCAAACTATTTAGTTTACAAGGTGCATGAGTTGGACGAGTCGGCTGAGTGCGTGGCAACTGAAACTATGCGTCGCAAGCGAGGCGATTCCGAAATGGTTGAGGAGGATGACTTCATACTGGCCGACAAGCGACAGAAGCTTAGCGAATTGTCCAACAGTCAGTTGTTTGATAAACAGTTTTACTACGGAACCTCGCCGGGATTTAATCAGCAGTAATTGGAAACTTGGGGACATAGTTGTAATAGTATTAATATGCATATTTATATAAAAATATAGACATTTATATTATTGAAATGGAAATTCACATAATGAGTGTATTGGCGCTGGCTATTTTATGCCGCTCGCCACGCATGTGCTCCAGTCTATGGCCCGAGGTGCGAAACGTTGCACCGCAAACTTCACAGGTAAATGGCCTTTCCCCGGTGTGCAGACGCAGATGCAGCTGCAGCGCTGCTTTTGAGGCATAGGACTTGCCACACACTTGGCAGTTGATTGGACTACGTTGCGATTGATGGGTCTGCAAGTGCCTGGATAACGTGGACTTTAACGTGAAACGCTTTTGGCACACCTGGCATAAGTGTAGCTTGAGCTTGGAGTGCGTCAATAGGTGACGCCTCAGATCGCTGGGCTTTTGAAATTGTTTGCCACATTGTTGACAGCTGGGGTGTATTTTATGCTCCGCCTGGACACTCAGCAAACGCCTCAAATGTGTCACCATGTGAGTCCGACAGTTGAACTTGCGATTGAACTGCTTTTCACAGTAAACGCACTTAAAGCTGCGCTGTGACACGACGGGCTGTGGCAACAGTTGTACGAGTTTTGTGACCTGCGGATCCGGTTCAGGCCTCTGTTGTCCTTTCAAATTATGACCGTGGTGTTCCTCAGTCAAGTGCTTGTGCAGTCGACTTTTGGAAGCATAGCTGGCATTACAGTTGCTGCAAATATGTTTCTTCGGCGTGGCATGTTGACGCTTCTGGTGTTCATTCAATTTGGACTTGGTGGCGAATGATTTGAGACAAAGTCTGCAAGGATAGGGCTTCTCCTTCGTGTGCGTTCGTCGGTGTCTGGCGAGAAACGATTTTAAGACGGAAACTCTTAGAATAAAAATTTTTTTTTGAATTTGTTAATAAAATAAAAAAAAAAACACTTTTTAAATATCATAATTGTTATGATATGGTTTTTAATGATTTTAAAGTAAAAATAGAAAAAAAAATAATAATAAATTAAGTGTATCTGCGATTTTGGTAACCAGAATACACATGCTTTTTCGATCAAATTATTTAATTTATTAAACTATTCCGATTTCTGGTTATAGACCTAAACACAACCTGTGCAACTTTACCTTATAAGATCGTATGTCTTGCTAAACTCCTTGGCACAGTATTCACACACATAGAAGCATCTGCTGTTCACCTTTCGCCGTATTGACTGCGTGGGCAGCACATGGAGTTCATTGTTGGGGTTGAGTTTATTCCACAGTTGGACCATTTGACACGGCGGCTGCTCCTCAAGTGTTGCATGTGCCCGAGCATTTGTAATGGGGATATCTATGGCATTGTGACCCGCTTGCAGTTGCTTTAAGGCATTCAGAGCATGCTGCGCCACTTCGGAAGTATCGCAGTCCACGGGCAACGCGTGCTTGACCCGCAGGTGGCGCTGCAGTGAACTTGCCTGTGAGAACTGACTGGAGCATTTTCCACACTGCAAAGATTTGTTGTTATTGTTTGACAAAAAAAAAGTATTGCATTTTTTTATTTTGAAAATAGCTAAGAACCTGCTGTTTTCGTTATGCATTTTTCTTTTGTCAAAATAATTACTCGACATACTGTACTGTAACTACAGCTTGGCTGCAACTTACTGCAAACGGTTTCTCCGCGCTGTGCACAACTTGATGGCGTTGCAGAAGCGAAGGCTTTGAAAAACACTTGCCACAACTTGCACAGCTTTTGGATCCCTTTATTATTACACCGTCTTGCATTTTTCATTTAGAATTGTAATTTTTTCGGCAAATTGCATCTGTCGAACAGCCGGTAAGAAGAAGCATGACAATTACAGCTGTTTTTTTTTTTGCTGCTTCCCTCAACCGGTGTCCGTGCCCCGCCTGATTAAAAAATACACAACCAAATAATTGTTTTTTTTTAGCAATCATATAGAAAATCAATTCTATTTGAATCTTAGCTTAGAATCAACCAATCTACACAAATTGTAAACAAACACATCCTTTTTCTTCGTTTGTATTTAGGCAACGAACTCGTATGGAATTGGCGCCAGAGCGATGGGTTCCTCCAACTTCTTGACGAAATGCGCCTTCTTTGGCTGCTCGGGCTGACGCTTCAGGGTGACCCACTTGCCGTGCTCCTTGGCATCCTTGAGCAGACGCTCGTTCTCCTTAACGCGACGCAGGAAATCCTCACGGCACTTGGAGTGATGGACATGCTCAATGCGCACGTTGATGCGCTTGGCTAGAACCTTGCCGCGCACACGTTTGTTTACAATGACACCAACGGCGTGTTGTGTGACGTTGAAGATGCGGCCAGTCTTGCCGTGGTAGGCCTTGTAGGGCATACCCTTCTGAACAGCACCGTGTCCCTTGATGTCAACAATGTCGCCGTTCTTGAAGACGCGCATGTATGTGGACAGTGGAATGACACCATGCTTGCGGAAGGGGCGAGAGAACATGTCTCTGGTGCCGCGACGGTAACCCTTTGAGTTGGTCATTTTGTTGGCTGTGGTTCCCTGTAATAAACAAACACTTTTAACAACATTTTACACAAAACATATGTGCACGGCACACGCGAACGAATTTTGACGTGCAGTTCAATAGCAATATACTGGATTTTATTCCAATTTGAACAAAATATTCGCTAACCTTTTACGTATCGACGTCCACGCGGTCGTGAAGATGGGGAAAGAAAGAAAGATGGCTACCTGCGTGGCGTTGCCACACTCATTACGATTTGACATATTTGCAGGGTTGAGTTTTCCACACAACAAGCTTAGTAGCCCTGGAATAGAGTTGTATATTTCAATTAATTGCGCGGTTTGCTGTACAACATTCAAAATTATGTCAAATTGTATTGCTCTCAATAATTGCGATTAAGGAGAACGCTGTTTAAGTATTTCATTTTATTAAGTTAAAAAAGTTTTACAAATTCAACAGAAAACTAATTAATATTAAATTTTTTCTTAAGTTTGAGCACTTTGGTACGCACACACATAATAGTAAATGTCATTTAAATATCTCGTTACATATAATTTATATTTTAACTATCGTATATAAATGTATTATATAGGCATATATGTTTATATAACTTGTCCGTTTGTGTTCTATAGTTATAATTTCATCAGAAAAATTCTAAGAATGTGGCGTCATTTTGTTTTCAATTATCATGATGGAATATCAAAGCACAAAACTATTAAGTTAGTTTGCGGGCATTTTCGTCAAATACATGATAGGTTACATATGTAAGTATATATAATATGTATATTTAGCTTATGCTTATGCATGTCGTACGTATATATAATAAATATTGTAAATAATTTCATAAATATATAATATATATATGTAACTCATATAAGCAAGTGTACACCAAATATATAAACAGCACATACACTTTGACTTGCACAAATCGATGTAAACATAAAATTTAACATTAAGTGTTGCCATTATATTAATTAATAATTTAATTTAGTAGATTATACTTGTCTCGTTTCGTTTGGTTGGTTGATTGGTTTTCTTTTTTCTTCATTCCTTTGCGTCACGTTATTTTTATATGTATTATATTTGTATGTATATTATTGGCTGTTGTTTTTTGGATTTCACAAATCCCACTACAAAAGCAGTCTCTCAAACTAGTCCACAGCTTCTTAATGTCCTGGTCATGCTACAAAATCCTTTCGTTGTCCATTTATTTTATTTTTTTCAATTTGCAATTCTATTATCTATTCGCATTAAGCTGACTCCTTTTTGTTGTGCCCATTTTCCAGCGGTCTTTTTGGCAAGCTAGAACAATTCCAGTTGCTATCGTCATTGGGTAGTGTCGCAGATTGTTGCTGCAGCTTCTGCTCCAGGCGTGTTTTGTACGTGTACAACGATTGTAGCGGCACATGTAGAAGCTCCACAATCTGAGTAAAGTTTAGCTCTGCAATCAATCAAAGTTTGTTTTGGGTAAACCCTAGTAATACCATCGATTTTTTAGAGTACATACCATTTTCGGCTGTTATGTAGCCATGTCGTATCAAGAAATCAATAACCACCGGCGCCGATGTCGTCTTGAATTCAGGAGTAAAGACGCGCTCCACACACTCGTTGGCTGGCAGCAGCTCAAAGGCTTGCACCTCGCCATCGGCATTGTGTGGTATAAAGTCCACTGGTAGTTCCAAATCAAACACATACTCTGTATTGGGGAATAGTCCCTGCTCGCTCTCAAAAAAGAACGAGACACAGCCGGCTGAAACCAAATTCTTGACGAGATCACTTGGAATGGATGCCTCTTCGGCGGCCTCCTTAATGGCCGTCTCCATGATGCCATAGCCAACGGAAAGGCCACCACCCACCATATTATCCCATTTGCCAGGCCAGGTCTCTTTGGTATTGGAGCGCTGTTGCAGCCAAATGCAGAGACCATGCTGCGGATGCCTCACATAGCCATTGATGTCCACACCATATTTGCGTACACCAAACAGCGGCGTCGCCGCACGCTCCATCTTCAGCAGACCATTGTGCTCGGACTTCACCTCGAAGTACTCATCCCGCCAGCCCTGCAAGGCCGAGAATGAACCATCGCTGCGCAGTTCACGTAATACTTTCTCCAACCGTGCGGTACGTTCGTTGTAGTCACGGAAAGCCGGATTCAATTCAACCAGTCCCTGTTAATGGTAAATGCTCTGAATACATTGAAGATGATGTAATTTTTTTTTGGCTATATCGAAGATTCTCACCTGCTTGGTGTGCTCACAGTCACGTATGCAGAACACTTCAGGATACTTGAGCAGCTGCTTGAATACGTCCAATTTAATGAGGCCAACTTGTTGTCCCTCAACCAAAAATGGACGTATGTCGCCCTTATGAAAGCCTGCGATATAATTAACGTTAATTAGTTTCAAGTGCAATTTGCGATATGAAATGTCATGAAATAATAGTTATTTATAAATGTGGATAGTGCTTAAAGGTGCACTTAATTGTTTATTGATTTTATTATTTTTATTAATAATTCAAACAGATTTACCAAATGAATCATTTTTTGATAAATGATTAATTTTAATCGCAAAGATGAGATTAGATAATTTAACTGACTCGAGAAAGAAACAAAAAAGCTTTTACCAATCTACTTCTTCTCTTCTTCGCTTCCGTATACTTTTTCAGTTTTGATGATTAATCTTTCCTCAAATAAAGAACATAATTAAAAACCACATGCAAGTTTACTGTGTGCATATATTCTTATAAGATTGGCGGAAATAAACATTCCTCATTAGAGTTATATATTTTAATACCCATACAAATAACAATTGAGAGATTTTGCTGAGGAATTCAACATTTTTGTATGCCAGACATAACAGCGACTTTCTTATCGCCAGTCACATTAAAATTAATGATTTTTAGCCAAAATTTCACTCTTTTTTGTTGTCAAATTTTTTTAGCAAATAAAAAGCTTTGATTTTATTACTATTTCCTTCTATCGAAATATTAAAGTTCACTTTGCAGTTCAATTGGAAACACGTTGAAGCACTCAGATTAGATATCTCTAAAAATCTAATAGGAATTGCAATTAGCTGACTTAAGTACTTTTGCATGAATCGAATTCAATTGGTTTATTGATTATTTTTTCAGCTTTTTTCAAGTGTGTCAAACAAAGGAATTAAAGCTGTTTGGTGTTAGTTTTTTGTTTGGTGGCATAATTAATTAATTTGGGAATAATTACTGATTCCTTTTTATCATTATGTTTTTAAGATGGTTGCAGTTTTAATAGTAGTCATTTTCTAATTTGCAAATTCAACAGAAGTTATTCCTGGTGAGTTGCAAACACATATGTACGTATGTATGTATATAAGCATATTAATCATCAATCAGCATTCTTTTATATGCTTGTTTGGATTGAGCTGATAATGAAATCGATTATGTAGGCGGTTCGTGCCGGTTCGCGAGATCGTTGTTGATTTTGGCCAACTCAATTATTGCATCACTTGAAAAGCGAATGGATAGAAAATAACAAATCGGCGAACAAAACATAAACACAAAATTCCAATTCACTTTACGATTCAAAGCTAAACAATACATAACAAAGTAGCTATGAAGCAAAACAAATAAAAGCAGTTTAAATTGTATTCTACACATAATACCCTACATATTGTATACAGTGTCACAAAAAAAAAAAAAAAAATAAACAAAAATAAGCATTAATATACTTTTTTTCAGAATAACATATTACAATTTTAACTGGCAATACAGTAAAAATTCAAAGTTATTATTCTTAACCTATGAAAAAAAAACTATACTTATTACGTTTTATGACTATTTTGTGCAGAAATTAAACAGATGATTGGATATTCTTCAATTGTTTGAGACAACTTAGATACCCAATTTATGCGGGGTATTTGAAAACAAAATGACGAAATACACAAAACTCAGATTCGCCTCAAGATTCGTAAAAAGCAAAATTGAAATAGTTCGGGAAGCAAAACAAAAAACACGTCAAAGAGCAGAAAGCGCGCATGCCGCTTATCAGCGGAGATGGAGAGTCAAAGAGTGTTAAATCGAGGTAGAGTGAGAAGACAGAAAGAGAGAGAGAGAGGCATTCTCATTAAATGAACATATGTGACTTTTTTGTGCACTTAATTAAACCATAAACATATATCTCTATATTTATATGCATAAACAAATATGTACATAAACATATATATCTGGCTATAGACTGTATATGTGTACATACAGGCGTCTGTATTTGTGAGATGTTTCAGCTGTTGCTGCATGTTGTTGTTGCTGTCGCTAAAAATGCCAAAAGCTGCCCTCAAGGTGATGCGGTAAAAATCTTGTTACAACAGCAAACAAGTGACAAATAATTTGTAAATTGTGATGCAGCGTAAAGTTCTTAATTATTAACAAATACTTATATGTATGTTTGTAACCTTGATCTCTATCTTTTATATTTACACACGCATACACATACAATCATATGCATATGTCAAATGTACTTCGACAAAATGATCTTGCATAAGAGTTGCTTGTTTGTTTGGCAATGGATTTTGTTTAATTGCTGTTAATGCAGAATGATTTGCGAATTGTAATGCGATAGCGCACAGCTGTTGAATTGTAGATTGTATGAACAAGCAATTATTATTGTGAAAAGCTCAACAATATGAGGTAAACAACCAAATAATTCGGTATCAAATTACGAGCGCATCAGGTGAACTTATCGACCAAAGGTGGCACGGAAGTACGAGTTGATCGATAACATGAAAAAACGAAGGACCTACGTCTGGTCATAAAAATAGCCAAAAAGGAAATTAATTTCAATGTCAATGCAGAGATGATTGGAAGCTGCGATACGACATGGCAATAATGGCAATGGTAGCGACGTCAGCAGCAGCAGCAGCTACAAATAACAGCACCAGCAACTGCACACACAAAAACACACACTCTCACTCGCACTCACACTCACACCATACAAGTAAACAAACTAATCGATAATTCGCACTCTCTTGCTCTCGCTCTTTGCAGCAATTGCAGTAAACTTTGAGTGCTGCACCCATAACATTGGCGCCTTGGCCGCCCACAATATTAGTGTGTGTACACTGTACATAGAGGGTCAGCAGCGGCCAAACCCATTTTCATGGCCAGCAGGCAATGGAGCTAAATCCGCCCCCCCCCAAAAAAAAAAAAAACAACAAGAAAGGCGCTGCTGACGAATAAAGCTGCGTTACTCACCTGTCAAGTAAAAGTTATTAAATGATCTCGCTTGTTCCAGCAGACGCGTGCTTTTCTGGGTTAACGGCATTTTGCTGAGGACGAAGTTAGTACAGGCTCGGCCAGTCAAAGTAAATAAAAATACACTTTAAACGCCGGCTACCTTTGCTCCCACTCTACTCTACTCCCACACCAACAACAACTTTAACACACAAAGAATGTCGCAATTGTTATTTGATTTTGGGGCTGTTTTGCTTTTAAGTTGTTTTTTTTTGCCAGTGACTCTCTTTGTTTGCTGGCCACAACTTGCTTATTATTATTTTCTCTATTGTATTTAGGGATATGGACAACCAACGATAAAACCACCAACCATCAAAACACAACCGCACACAACGAAAACCACAGCCGTAGTGCTGTAAAACACTCATACAGCTCGATGGAGTGCTGCCAACTTTTGTTTGAAAAAAAAGCTGTTTTTTGACGGGACGAACGATGCAAAAAAGCTGCAAAATTAATTTAAAAAGCCATAAAAAAGCTATTATCTATCAAAAGCTATCTATAATTAATTTCTGTATTTTTTCCCGTAGGGGGTAGAGTGAGCGCTCACAATTAGTTGCTCAGAAAGAAAGTGAGCCATTTGACGAGCAGCTGATCTTTTATTCATAAGATGTGAATAATTTCATCAATGTTGTCCTCATTCTCTTGATTTTCATTATCATATGATGATGATCATATATGGAAGCTTATATGTGTAGCAGCACTTTTCGAGTCTGCGCAAGCCATTTCAGTAAATTCATAATAAAATAAATTTTTCTAATTTTCAGTAGCAAACAATTAATCCAATTTCCTTGTATAAAGTACACTGTTAAGTGTACTCAGGTGTAGTTTATTTCGCAGTTTTGACTTTAAAATATTGACTTCGCTAAATATGCGCTCCATTATATCCGTTATATCAATGGCAACCTTCTTAGCCAGGTCTGCAAAAGTATTGTTGCCCACAGAATCCTTATAGAAATTGACTTCCATCCAAAATTTAGTAGTGCTGTCATTATTTTGCCATTTCACGAAGTGAACTTTTTTATTAGCCCTTTAATTTGACCTATATTTACGCATTTACAAAAAATAATGAAAAATAACATTACAAAAAGAAAGAATTCCCGCTGCCCGCTGTTTTCTAATTTTTCTAGCCAATGGCCTTTAAAAAAGGCCAATAGCCGAGAAAAAAAGCGAATCTGGCAGCACTGGTTCGATGACGATTGACACTCTGTTCAAGTGTTGCAAAGCAACCATCAACAGCTGATTATAAAACAGCTGTATGGTATTTCTTCCGTACTGGCCTTGGTTTACAAATTTGTGGTCAAGTGTTGTAAAGCATATGTATGTAGTGTGTTTAACAACACACGTGGGGAACAAATGTCACGCTGACAAGAGAACAAAGTTAGAAAAAGTTAGAAACATAAGCAGAGCACGGGAATCGCATTCGTTTCCCATTTGTGTTGTGAGCTTCAAATAATTTGGCAGCTGATTGGCCGTAAATTAGTAACCTACCTTTGCAAGGCACGCGAATAAATTCCAAAATGAGCGACGACTACTTAAGGAAACCATTTTCATTAGCGCCCGCACCAGCCGGTAAGCAACACATACACACACCCACATGCACTTCCCATACATTCATTACGCAATGTGACTTTCGGTTACATGAAATGTTTGTTGAATGAGAATTAATGTTGTATAAATTGTTTTTGGCATTTGCATGCAGTCGATGATCCACAGACATCAGCATCAGCAAACTACACACCGGCCACGAGCACATTCAGCAATACTCCGGTCTCGCCATACCTCAACTATGATTCACGTTTCCTGCGGCAAGCGCAACCTGAGTTCATATTCCCCGAGGGCGCCAACAAGCAGCGAGGACGATTCGAGTTGGCCTTCTCACAGATTGGCACATCTGTGATGATTGGTGGTGGCATTGGTGGCCTGGCGGGCGTTTACAATGGCTTTAAAGTTACTAATGCGCTAAATCAGACGGGGAAGCTGCGTCGCACTCAGTAAGTACTCGACCAATATTGAGGCTATGAATGGACGGCATCCACAGCTGCGTCAACTGGATTCTGTCTGATTGTCTGTCCGAACGATGCGAAGACAATTGGAACCAGAAACATTAAATTGATACCCAGAGAGTATTATAGACCCTTAAATCTATATATTCTTAACTGAACGCCGCGCTGAGTTTCTTAAAATATACCTCAACTAATATACGTATGCTTGTGTATTGAATATTGTCTGAAACATCTCGAACAAAAACTGAGCCATCCTCTCTTCTTGCACCTTTCTTGTTAGATAAATATTAAACGATTCACGTCTTCATTACAGGCTGATAAATCACGTCATGAAACAGGGCTCCGGTACGGCGAATACCTTAGGTACGTTGGCAGTGCTGTATTCGGCGTGTGGAGTGTTGCTGCAGTATGCTCGTGATCAGGATGATAATGTAAATACTGTTATAGCTGGCACGGCAACTGGACTTCTATACAAATCAACAGGTAAGTGATAAGTGGATGCTTTCATAAATTAGACATTTTGCATTAATCGAAATCGATTTTAGCTGGCCTGCGAAAATGTGCCCTGGGTGGCGCCATTGGTTTGGGCATCTCGTCGCTCTATTGCTTATACCTGCTGGCGCAAGAGAGCAACAACACAAACTCCTCAAGTCCTAAATTCCTGTAGGTGAGACGGCGGCCTAGTTTTTAAAAATAAAAAACATTGAATCACTAGCTGCCCATCGTACGTGGCCAATGGCTGATATATCTCTACACATGCTGTGTAGCTGTCGTTTCGATGCGCTTAACCGTCAAATATATAGTTTTGTTTTATATTATAAATACATATATATTTAGATTAATCTGGACACTAAGAATTTCTTTTTAGTTAAACGATATTGTTCATCAGGCATGCACACCAAAATTCTTGTTGCTAAGCAAATAATGAGAAATCAAGTTGTGTGCTTTATATGCAACTTGCCATCAAAATAAATACTTTATTGTGAAGAACGCGGTCCACTTTTACACTGTACTACACCACACTACTTCATCTAATAATCGATGCCATCGGAATTGTCGCCAGTTAATGTCAACACCTTGACGACCTTATCATCATCCATCTCATTGTTGGTAGGCGCCTCACAGCTGGTGTCCTCCGTTGAGCACGTGTGGCAATGACAATTGATTGCCTCCATGTAGTTGTACTTTCGTATGTTATCATTGGCCTCCGGATGACAGTTTTTTAGTATGGCCACCGTTGGCTGTCGCTGCGCATGCACGCAAACTGGATGAAAGGATCGTTTGTACGGGAACTTCCAGTCGGAAATTTCGCTGGAATCACAACGGCCCCAACAGCTCCAGACACTCACATTATCCCAGCACTCGCGTCCCTGATAATCGGATTGGGTTACTCTGTAAGTGTACAAGCGACGATGGCAGCCAAGTGGAGCAACTGTTGGACCACTGTAAACCGGCTGCAGATCCAACAATTGTGCGCTGACCACATGCAACAGCAACGAGATTATCAACAGCAAACGCAGCCTGTCAAAGCAATGAAGTTACAATTTATTCAAATTAAATTTGGAATCTGTTTGCTTGAATACTAACGTCCTTGCGCCCATTGCGATGGATTGATGGAGTTTCTGTGTCGTTGCTGCTTTCAATGGATGCTGCCTCCGTCGCAGTCGGATGCGTTGTGTTGATTACATTGGATTGTCCTTTTTATATATAGTCGAGTCTGCTCCTTGACTTCTTGGCGTCTGCGCAAAGCTTTAAGTTTTATTTTCCTTTAAGTACACTGTTGTCTACATTGGGATTTGCATATTAAACGCGCAAGTAATTTGAATTCTAATTTATTATTTATCCTTTTAAGGCTCATTTAAGAGTCAAAAGGATAATAATAGAAAAAATTCATTTATTTGCAAGTCAATTGCATTTTCATTCGGTAAGTTGCAGAATTTAGAATTTAATTTGAGGTTAAAATACTTTTGGCCCAAGCAAGCTTTGCAAAATTATGATCTCAAAATATCTATGTACATATGTATGTATGCATTTACAACACTGATTTAGTTCTACTGGGAAAATTTCAATAGGAGACATTTGGTTTCTGCCAACATTTGTGCGCCTCGAACTATGCAATAATTCAAGATCTAAAATGGAAGATACATATGCAAAACTGTTGCGCCTCAAACTGGGCAATAATAATTGATGATTAAAAAGCTTAAAATATAAAATTCAATCAATACTATGAATATTCAGCATTTAGAATTTGAATTAGAAATTTTCTTAAAATACTTTTGGTTCTAAAGCTATGCTATAATTATTTGCTACTAAATTTCGATACGATAAAACACTGATTTAGTTTTACTAAGGAAATTTGGTTACACGAAATTTGTTTTGGATGATTGGGATATGGCAACATTGCTACGCTTGAAGCTGTGCAATAATCAAAAATCTATAATATAATATAAAATTCAATTAAAACTATGAATATTCTGCATTTTTTATTGTGTATGATGCAACGAATTTGGTTATACTATGGAAATTTTGGATAACGGAATTTAGCTTTTGAAAATGGACCAAAAAGAAATTGATGTGGCAACGCTGATGTTGCTCATTAGAAGCTATTGCAAAAATTTAAACATATGCCAAGAGAATTTGTGTGCGTTATCGAAAAGGAAAAATAAAAAAAACGGTTTCTATGGACGTGGGGGCCATGCTAATTGATTTCTGCACCAGAATACCTTTTGCCCACGCTTACGCTTCCTCTAACTTAGGAGTGTGAATGTCGCCAATCGGATTATTGATGGACGTGATCATGACGGGGGGTGGGTGGTGGAGTTTATCAGTCAATTCCGGGAATTGCGGGTTGCATTTGTTGAGGGACTATTACGTCTCTTAGGAGCGACGACGTATTTCATGATGCGAGCCATAGCGCTGATTACGCAGCTGCACCCGAAAGCGCCGATTATTGTTGTTGTTATTGTCAAGAGCGCGATCATCAATCAGACGATTGACATGGACGGCCGGCAATGCAGCTGCTGCTGCTGCATCGGGCGCAGCTGCCGCAGGAGGTACGCCAGGTGCTGGGAGTGGTAGTGCCACCTGCTGCGGTAACTGCGGTAACAGCTCCTCCTCACCATCACCATCCACATCCAGATCCTCATTGGGACTCTCGTCATCATCCAGATCATCGAGAGCCGTATCGTTGTTATTGTTATCAATCAACGACTGGGATCGATTCGTGCTGCCCACATCCTCGCGTGCCATTGCAGTGGCCATCAATCGCTGGCGACGCTCCTCCATCAAACGATCCCGTTCCTTGTGAATGTAATCCCGTTTATTGGGCAACCCCGCCACATTATTGGCCGACAAGGCGGAGCGTACAATGTTCATATCCGTTGCTTCCATCCATTCATCCGTTTCGGCCACATAGCATTCGGTGTGGGAGATGGTGGAGACGCCATTGAAGCCGCCAATGGCAAAGATCATGTCATCGATGATCTCGAGACCGAAATTGCTGCGCGAATGATTCATTTGGCGTATAAAGTGCCAGGATTGGGTCTCCGGGTCAAAGCGTTCGCCCGTCGATAATCTGGATGTGCCATTGAAGCCGCCAATGACATAGAGCTGATCCCTGAAGGCCACACAGCTGACGCCCGAGCGACGATGATTCATATTCGGTATGCGTGTCCAGAGATTCGTCAGCGGATCATAGTATTCGGCGCTGTCCAGACACTCCTGGCCATTGAATCCACCCGTCGCATAGATGCGACCATGGAGCGTACAAGCGCTGGCATCCGATCTCTGCATATTCATGGGCGGAATAATCGACCATTGGTTCGTTTTGGGATTGTAGCGCTCCACGGTGTTCAGCCGATTGTGTCCATCGTAGCCGCCAATGGCATAGATCATGCCATTCAATTCCGCAACGCTGACGTAGCAACGACGACAGTGCATGGGGGCAATCTCGTTCCACTTCTTCTTGACGGCATCGAAGACGCGACAGGTGTTGAAATACTCGACGCCATCGTAGCCGCCGATCGAAAAGATTTTGAAGCCAATGACGGCGGTTCCATGATATGCCCTCGGTCCGGCCGGATCCTCGGCATTGATGTTCACCCAACGATCGGCACGCGTGTCATAGGTCTCGATGCAGCCCTTGGAGGTGCCACCACTCCAGCCACCAATCGCAAAGATTACCTCGTGCGGCAGTCGGGGCATCGCCAGCGGCGGCGTGGTGAGCTTGGGTTGAAAGGGCAAATCAAAGGGCACGTATAAGTTGCTGCTGCAAATGCAGAGGATTAGTTAACGATTACCTCTTCAGCTTGTGGGTTAAGAAAGTCCAGGTCATACATGAATTTAAAGGTATCGACTATCAAAGGTTTCGCTGCCTCGCATTGAATGACATAGGGATGCTCCTTGACCTCCTCCATGAAGCACTGCAAAGACATAGGGAAACATGTAAGAACGCTACTACGGAGTGTGCTCGACTGTGAGAGACCTGATAACCAGATATAGAACATTATTATTCTGAAGAAATGAAAAATGGGAGGCGATAATAAAAATATATGCTGAGAACGAAATGGGAAACATTTAAGAACACTATAGTAGAGTGTGCTCGACTGTGAGAGACTTGGTACCCATGCAAAAAACCATATTTTTCTAAAAAGTATTAAAATTCTTGATTTAAATAATTTTTTTTTTTTTTTAATTTTAATTTTTTTATTTAGTCAGCATGTTGTTAAACTAAAACTATAACGGATAAAATGACAAATGTCATTTAGCTGAGAACGAAATGAAAAACCGTATTTAAAAAATAAAAAAAGGATCACAGTTTCTTCATGTGTACTATAAAAGTATTGTTACCAAATTGAGTAACTTTAGCTCTTATAGTCTCAAAATTGGTTGTTTATACGTACATACAGACGGACATGGCTATAATGACTCCTCTTTTAAATCTGATCAAGAGTATATAAAACTCCGTATTTTGCCAAAACTTTATCAGCGCTTTATCACATCTGGTCACCGGGCTCTTCATACCCAATGATTGCTGAAAAAAGAGATTATAGAGTATTGAGGGATTTTCACCTTGGGGGTCATCAGACCAAGGCGCACGCCCGTCATCAGATGCGCCACATGCTGTTTGCGATTCTCAGGATCACGGTCAATCCATTTGACGCACAATTTCCATACGTAATCCTCTTCACGTGTGTTCAACTCATCATCACTAATAATGCTGAAAAAGTCCTTGATATTCAAGTCCAGTATGTCCGTATTCCGGGCAGCCACATCTGTGAAGTACCTAAGCGTATAATTGCGAGCCTTAATATACAAGTCCTCGAGAAACCGAAAGCTTAAAAAAAAGAGGAAAACAGAAATCGAATAGGTCAATCAATTAAAATCGGATTAAATGTCAATTGGCAAAAGATTATAAGCATACCGTGCAAAACCCATGATGCTGACACAGTTCTCCGGACTGAGGGTGCGACTGAGATAGTCCTTGCACTGTTTGACCAACCCCACCATTCCCACATAGTCAGCGCAGATGAGCAGCTCGTGCACGTTATCGTCACCGATGTTGGTCTTCCGCAGGTAAGCGTACTGTATTACCGAGTTCATGATGGACGCCCCGATTCCCGGTATGTGGACAATGCGACTCTCCTCACTTCCCGCTCCTGCACGGCTATTGAATCCCGTAAACTGTGCGCTGCCACAAACGGAAAAGGACGAGTCAGTCAGAACGGTATTTACGGTCCATTCACCACCCATTACAAAACAAAACAAAAAAAAAACAGATTCATTGTTCCTATGAAATTTTAAACTTCAACGGTTTTAAAAAAAGCAAAATTTTAGGCACTTGTGGCCCCTACACAGAAAAAAATCATTCAAAAATTCAAGATTGAAATTCTTTATTTCAGCATGTATTTTTTAAGTATGTAAAATAAGAAATCAAACTTGAATCAATTATTTCGTACTAAGAAAATCCGGGTTTACCGAACTTCTGACACCGCATCGGAATGATTTAACCACGGATTTTTTGTGTTTTGTGCAGGGTATCAAACCGAAACGAATATGGGTTTTAGTTAGGGTTTTGAATATTTTTGCATTTAGGTTTTCGGTTATCGGTTTCGAAAAATATAGTACAATAGTATATCGGTTACGTAACGGTAACCGGTTTTTTTTTAAGTGTCGGTTTCGAAATACCAGCAAAACAAAAATTATTTAAAGTGTTCAAAACTTTGAAAACAAATGAAAACAAAAGTGTTCTAAATTTGAAAACAAATATTCAAAAATTTAAAAAATTAAAATATTTTTATTGAAATCAATCATTCAATCACATTACAAATTAAAATCAAATTTACTTCTGAAAACCTTAATAACATAACTAAATTTTATGCTTGACCGAGCCGAAATTATCCATTATGGATGAATCGGTTTTTAGCCCGTTATTTCGGCTGGAATAAATTTAGTTTTTCGATATCGGTAAAGTTTAAAATTTTTTTTCGATTACGGTTTCGGCTTTAATCCCTGGTTTTGTAAATTTTTTTTTTAATTCTTCGTGGCCTTAGCGGCCGTGAACAGATTTTTAAAACACTTTGGTGCCCGTGAGCAACTTTTGAAGTCAGTGTGCTCTAGCTCTTATATCCCAAGAGTTGGACGCTTTTATTAAAATGCGGCGGCGCTTAGTGGAGATTTTAAACAATTTTGAACTGCATGGGATTTATAAAAGCATATCCGCCAAATTTAGTTGCTCTAGCTCTTATAATTTTCGAAACACGTATGGTCTACAAGTTACGGGTCTAAAAAAAGGGACCTCCCCATTTTGAGTATTGAAACTGTCCGAGGTGACTCACCGAAAGTACGAGCTGCAGGAGCACATGATGGCACGGTGCACATTGAAGGACTGCTCCCCGACCGAGATCTGTGCATCGCACAGGAGATTCGCCTCCCGTAGTTCATTGAGCACGTTGAGAGCATGATCACTGACAATGGGTGATAGGGACTTGGCGGATGACTTCTGTGTGGGATTGGGATTATTATTATCTAATTCGTCACCCCGATAACTACTATCCACATCCATATCCACGTCCATCAGCTCCAACGGCGCCAGCTCCAATTGACCCTCATTCATGCCATGCAAATGATTACCGTTTTGTCGATTCATGTCGTAAGCGAGCCAGCGATTTTATCTCGGTAAGGTCTCAAATCCTGGTCCTTGTCTACAATTTTCACAGGCAGGCGACGACAGCAGAAAGAGAGAGTGACATACAAAAAGAGAGATAGAGAGAAAAGTCATTGTGTTGAATATAAAATTTAAGAGATCGAATTAATTAATTAATTGCTTACCAAGGGAAACGCGTTTTGTTGATATTTTATATTTTTGTGGGCTGTTTTTAAGGAGAAATCTCTCCGTATTTAACAATAGGAACAGAAATAATGTTCAATAATTAATCAACAACAACGAGACAGTTCTCGTAACGCACAAAATGGGACTACTAAGTGAAAAAAAAACTCAAAACTAAACGCACTCTAATCTGCTTTACTTCGAAACCAATTTCATTTACAGGTCTTACCTCTTGGCAATATCATCGAATCCCTATCCAATAATTAGTTGCTATCCAAAATTGCTCCTTTTTGGCAGAAGAGTTCAAAACCGTCCGAACAGACGTCTAAGGTACAGTTCAAAAGCATTTAGAATGCTTTGGCTTTATGTACAAGGCATTAACTATCTAGACATCTAAGGCAAAGCTTGGCATAATCTATAGAGTTTTTAAACCAAGGCGAAAATTTAAAGTTGTTTGCAAAACTATATTTTTTTTTAGTAATAGTTGTTTTTTGGAATAATAGAATACATTTTCAAGCTTTGTTTGTTCTTGGCCGAGCCTAACCAATTAACTCCCCTTTTTGCCTCTTGCTTTCATTATTTCTCGTAAAAAAAAAGAGTATTTTCAATGGCCAAAAAAGTGGGCAAAACAGTCGTCTTGGTGTTTATCGCTTAACAAATCTTGAGCTTTGTTTCATTGCCTTTTATTTATTTATAGAAACCATGTTGAAAGGATATTTAATATAAATTAATAATTTAAAGTAAAAATGTGTGCGAAAAGTTTAACGTCCGCAACAGGTAAATATTAAAATTTTTATTTAACGAGACTTCTTGTCGTTATGCTTTAAACTGGATTGATATGGTCATATGCTCCACTTATTTTTTGGATTTGGATATTTTTAATTTATTATGCAAAATTCGGTAAAAAATGTGAAAATGCACATTAACCTCAAATCGACTTCCATTTTTTGTAACGTTCGTAGCGAAACTTTCAGCAAGCTGCATTTTTTTTTTCAAAAATAGTAAGGCTTTTATCTTAAAATAGGTTTAAAGTGACAGCCATAGATCTGCATTTTCCAGAAAATTTCATTGAAATTTACAGAACTGAACGGGAGCTGTATCAGTTTAAACATGAAAACAAGCGTGCAAATGTAACGTTCGCAACTCAGGATTAGTCCATATCGAATATATCGAATGTATTTACACTGCAGTCACCAATTTTTGTATGCTCTCTTGAATAACCGTGTTGGAAAAATCTAGTATCGTTGTTTTTTTTAATATTTTGCAATAAAACAAATTTTTTAAAATATCTTTTTATTTATATAGTACAAGTATATTTCAGTAGAAAAATTTTAGAATTGAAGAAATAAGTATGATAAAATAAATAATTTTAATAGACAGATACATATAAACCAACTATTATTTTTTTTTTAATATAAATTTCTTTATTTTAGTAAATTTTTTTAATATATTTATTTAAAAAACAATAAAAGCCATGTTTTCTAACTTTTTAGATACATTCTAATTTATTCTACAAGTATTTTTCAGTGTACAGAGAAGTGAGTTTTATAACCCATTCACAGAAAGCGGTCTTATGGATTAGAAAGGGCAATAATGGGTTAAGTTGGATGTAAAAATAGAATTGTATTTGTAATTTTATTCTTCATATTTGACTTCTCGCTTCTTGGGCCATATTTAAATGCGAATATGCAAACATTAAGAGTTGCGCATGAATATTTTAGGGATTCAAATCCTCTCATGCCATATTAATTGCAGTCCGTTGCGTCTCCAGCTTCTTGTTGTCCCGTTGTCTTTGCGCAGTCGTCAACTTCCGCCAGGATGCCATAAAATGGAGCGTCTGTTGTGACTTGGGCAACAGTTGAATTCGAAGTCTCGACGAGATGAAGTCGCTAGCGATATTGCCGTTCGTCCTGTGGCTGCTCTGCTGCTCGTTTCTGGCCAGCGAGAGCAGCTTGATGGGTGGCAAGGACACTTGGTTGCGTCCTGGCTGCCATAAGGTGGGAAATACGCGAAAGATCTCGATACCGAACTGTGTGGAGTTCACGATTACGACCAATGCCTGTCGCGGCTTCTGTGAATCCTATGCGGTGCCATCGGTGCCATCGGCAATATCGGGACTCTTTCGACCACCCAAGCCGGTGGTGTCGGTGGGTCAGTGCTGCAATATGATGAAGTCCGAGGAGGTGAGTGGACGACAGAAGGGGAATCCCCATTTCCGTAATTTAAACCGATTCCTATTGCAGATTCAACGTCGTGTCCTTTGCATCGAGGGACTTCGCAATGTGACCTTTAAGAGCGCCCTCTCCTGCAGTTGCTATCACTGCAAAAAGGATTAGGAGAATAACAATTGTCAGATTTGAAAATAATTATTAAAATTGATTGCCTGAGCCACTTTAATAGTTAATCAATAAATAAAAATCGGTATATTAAAATTATATATTATTTCTTGCCTTCGGTGCAATCGAAAGCATCCTGTGCTGCACTGCGTCCGCCAGCACCAGCGTCTGCTTCGAGCAACAGTTGTCCCATGTCGGCCAGGGCCAACTCAATGGCCTTGCCATAGCGAGTGGCGCTGATTTTGGGTTTCAGTTTCCACGAGGCGATGGCAAAGATGACATCATTCTCGCGAGGATTATAACAGCTGCCGTAGCCCTCGGCGGTGAGTGGCCCAAACGCCATGAAGCCATCGTGTGGCGAGGCCACCTGTGAGCTGAGCACACGGAAATTGCTGGACTTGAGGTATCCCGGGGAGCAAAAGAATTCGGGCAACGGCATCGCATGCTCCCTCGCCATTTGCTTCAGTCCAAACAGATGTCGATCCACGGAATGTCCCTGCATTGCCAATCTCGCCTGCTCCTGATGCCAATCGACGGCATTTTGCAGTGCCAACAAACGATCCTTCATCGAGGCTGTCTCTGAGGTCATGGCGCTGACAAAGGCCAGTGACTCATCGGAGGTGGAGCGTATGGCTTCAGTGCGTCCACATTTAAAGATGCGCAGATGCGCCGACTCACACTGAGCCGGCAGCTCCCTGTGCAGCCGATAGAATGCCAGCTGCAGGGCCATCTGGATAAAGCTGTCTGGCGATAGACCCTGCGATTGGATCAGACTCTTGCCGTAGCACGGAAACTTGAAGACCTCCAACTTGAGTCGACTGCAGATCTTATTGATGTTACGTCTAGCGGCACCCAACCAGAGATCTATGGATTCGTCCAGCTCGGTGAAATACAGAGGATGCGGCTTATCAGATATCTCAACGGGGCCAGAATAATTGCCGTACTCCGGATTGATGCTGATTAAGAGCGAGATTACTAGTTAAACAAGGTAAAAAGATTCTATACCCCTGCAGAGCACTGCATTTAATTTTCGACAGATTGTTTCTATGACAGCCGTATATGTAACTATAATAGTCCGATCTTAGAAAGATCAGATTTCGCAAGAAACGAAAGTTATATGATAAAGTAGCTCGAATTTAAAAAAATGTGGTCAGGAAGCAGGGGTTATAACCGTAACCGAAACCGTTAACCGGTATTAACTGAAACTGTAACCGAAACAAAACTTTTTTATTATACCTTAACAGAAAATTCAAAATTTATCAAGCCGAAATAACCGTTTAGTAACCGATTCATGCACAAAGGTTAGTTTCGGTTCAATCAATCATTAAATTTTGTCGTTTATTTTTTTCTTTATTTAATGTCAACTAATGTCAAAAGTTGAAATTAAATTTAACTGAAATGATAAAAAATTTAAAAAATTAAAAATCTGGGGTATTCAAAAAACTTTTAAAATGATCCGGATCAAAAGTATTGGTAACAATACATGTATTAGAGTTAGTAAGATCAGGGAAAGAGTAATCCTGGTTTTAATTACTAATTTTTGATTTTTATCTTTAATTTGAATATAAATCCCAATTAATAGAAAAATCTTTTTTTAAATCAAAGAATTTTGGTTTACATATAATAATAACATATTCTTGTAAAAGGATATGTGAACTGGTATTTCGAAACCGAAACAAACAAATAATCGGTAACCGTTACGAAACCGATACCCTAAGATTTTGTTTAACCGATAGCCGATTATTATTGAGTGAGTGAGACTTAGTAATTTCGTCATATGATATAGTAATCTAAGTATCAAGACAACTTAAAAAAATACAGAGTGGTATTTGGCATAGAAACAAACGGCCATATGGACTCAGCTCTTCGTTCTGATCAAGAAATTATATACTCTATAAGATCTGGCACAGCTTCTAACTAAATTCAAATACCCTCTGCAAGCTTGTCTAACCTGGATTCTAGAGAGAATTAAGCACAACTTACATATTCGTCTGCACAAAGTCCATAATAGTCGCAGCCGGCTGAGGATCGGCCGGAGCATGTTCAAGACAGAAGCCCGCCATGCCATTGGGATTGACAATGAGCTGCAGGGTCTTGTCCATCCAGCGGTTGGCGCTGTTCATCTCGATTCCACCGCCATGGAGGAGTTGTTCCGCCAGCACCGAACGCTCCTGACCCTTGCGAGGCACCGTCACAGACTCATCCAGGGAGACTGTGAAGAGCGACTGTTCGATGCACTGCACCACATTGGAATTGTTCTCCTGGCGACACAGTGATACATAGGCATCCGCCCAATGATCCCGTGTGTCGTGTGTGAGCAGTCCAATCTCAGGTCCCTTTGATCGATTACTTTGCACAATTTTTAGCAATTCATTTCGCAGCTGATTGATATTAAGTATACGCCCCTCAGCATTGTAAACGGGCAGCTTGTGGAACTGGGGGAATCACTCAAATTAAGGCGCTAGTGGAGTTAAATATTCAAATATAATAATTGATATGCGTAAACCAAATATTTTTTAATTCATACTTCAATTATTGTATTTAAGTCAAGGCTGCAAAGCAGGTTGCAACCAAACCGCACAGAGCCGGTTCAGCTCAGATTTTAGGGCTACCCGATACGGATGATGATATTTTTAAAAACTTGGTTTGGCTCGACAAAATATAACATAAAATATTAATTAATTTTTAAATCATAAAATTATATTCAATTTGCAAAATTTAAATTTCTTGATTACAAAATTTAATGGTTTTCTAAATTTAAGGATATAGAATCGAACTTCCAAAACTCGAACTTCTATAACTCGAATATCTCTCTAACTCAAGCTCAATGAGTGGCAGTAAAATTACTTAACTCGAACTTTTTCTTAGGATAATGGTGATTCGAGTTAGGGAAGTTCGACTGTATTTAAGAAATTAAAATATTTGTGAACCAAAGAATACAAAACGGGTTTCGCAATAAACATTTAATTATGGTCGAAACTAGAGAAAAACTCACATTATTTTTGTGTATAATAATCACATAATCCGAATTGCATTGCTCGAGAATATCGCAGGATCGTTTGGGTTTGCGCACCGTGCCGAACACATGATGATACTGACTATTGTCCAGATCGCGTCCGTCCATTCTGTAAACTGGAATTCGATCATTCTCCAGCAGAGTTTTGAACTCGCACATTCCGTAAATGACCTGAGCCGTAAAGTGAACAAAGTCAATGACATTACGAAAATCCTGCTTGGGAAATGCGATGCAGGGACTCGAGAAGACAGTGAGCGGACCACGATGTCGCAGATATTTGGCCGTTATCCAACGATCCGACAGCCAGTTATTATCGCGTCTGCCCGCCTCCTCCAGCAGCCTTTGCAATTGGGCTCCCTTGTTGTTCAGAAACTCCAATGTCTGCTCCTGTTCCTTAAGGAATGCTTTGTCCTTGAAGAAGGGATGAATGCTGTGCAAATAACGCTGGAGAGTCTCCTCAAGCGGCACCACCGGATATGACTGCAGATCCTTGGGAACTTGCTGAGGTGGAAGAGTTTTAGCTTCGGGTTTAATCTTAACTGCGAGCAAAGAATTCTGGCTTTGTGTCATATCAACGGATACTTCAGGCGAATTGGGAATCGTCTTTAGTTTGTGGATGGAACAGACATCGTCTGCAATATTTAGAGGATTTGTTGCTGGGCATGACGTTGGATTTGTTGTGGAATGATTATTCAGTATTGAGTATGCGCCCAAAGGAGCAGGCAGAGCAGCAGGCGCCTCAGGAGTTGCAGCTGGAGTCGGAGGCGGCATTGGCTCAAATTGTTCTGCCCAGGTCTTGAAGTAATTGAAAATTCTTTTCACGAAACGATGCTCCTCAACTCGAGGCACTTTGCAAACAGCTTTTTGATCATTTGACGATTTATTGGACTTGGTTTTTTTACTGTAGTTACGCACATTGCCGGGACACTGAAAAGATTAGGATGAAATTCAGTTTGAAGTTTGGCATTGGTAAAGCACAACCCACATTTCTTAAGATACTTTCGCCAACGAATACAGCACGCATCACGAAATTTTGTCAGAGATCCAAAAAAAAAAAACTAAAGAAAATAAAAGAAAGAGAAGTATTATTGAGACGAAAAAAATAAAGGCTACTAGATGTTCTTATCTAGGCTGGAAACCTCCAAATTGTTGGAGCCACTTCTGTTCTATGGTTTAGACCACTTTAAGAATTCCTGAACCAAGGGTTTTAGTATGAAACTTTTAAATAAAATTTTATACAAAAAATAATATTATGTTTCACATTGTGTAAATATTTATTTGATTGTTTAATATTTATATATTCAATTTTTAATTTATGTAATGATATTAATATTCATTTTCCAAAATCTCTGAATCAAATATTTAAATATTAAAAGGTATAAACCTCCAATCGAAGCTGTTTTTTTTTTTACAAAAAAAGTGGTAATACATCAATATTGAGATGAACTTTTAACATGTTTAAGGTCAGACTTGATGTATTTAAAATTTTCTTTAATATCACTGGCAAATTTAAAATCTCTTCCATTACAATATTAATATTCAGGCACTACAACTTGGACTTCGGTTTGTTGGCTTGTGGGTCCTTCTCGAGAACATCTTGCATTTCCAGGAAAGCGGCCTCTAGTGCCTTCGCAAACTTGTCCGAATTGGTCTCAGAATTATAACTCCACGATGTGATGGCCACAATAATATCCTGATCACGTGGGTTATAACAAGCGGCATAGCCATCATCAGTTGCAGGTCCGTAACCCATGAAGGCATCGTATGTGGTGGCCACTTGAGAGGTTGACACGCGGAAGTGCATGGACTTGGTGTAGCCAGGCGAGGAATAAAACTCCGGTATGGGCAAGTCGTTCTCCAGCGCCATCAGCTTGAGGCCTAGCAGATGACGATCGACTCCAAGCCCCTGCAGTGCAAGTCTCGCATATTTCTGATGACCTACGACTGCCTCACGCAACAGGCAAGCCTTCTCCTCCACAGACGCCGTTCCACCTGTCATGGCCTTGCAGAAGGCCAGCGATTCATTTGAGCAGGAGCGTATGGTCTCTGTGCGTCCGTTCTCAAAGATACGCAAATGTGCGGATTCATATTGAGCACCAGGTACCTTGTGCATTCTGTAATTACAAAAAACATAAGTCTTTTCAATAGATAATGGTTAAATCTAGTGGCTACTTGTAGAAGGCCAACTGCAGCGCCATTTGGACAAAGCTATCTGGTCCCAGCTTCTGCTTCTTGATGTAATCCTTTCCATAGCACTTGAACTTCAATACGTTGCATTCCAGATCATGAACGAGCTTATCAATATTGCGCTTGGCATAGAAAATCCATTGATCCACACAGGAATCGAGTGTGGCGAATGAGATCTTCTGCGGCTTGCTACTAATCTCTGAAGAGCCACAACTGCCATAGTTCTCGTCCTCGCCCCTAGAATGAATGTGTACATCTCAATTTATATGGAATTGAAATTAAATTAAATTAAATTTACTTACATCTTCTTTACCACATAGTCCATCATCATGGCAATGGGTTGACCCTCAGCTGGGGAATGCTCGTAGGTGAAGCCAACGTTGCCATTTGGATTGACCACCAGTTGAATGGTCTTGTCCATCCAACGATTGCCGCTGTTCAACTTGCTGCCATTGCCGTGTATAAGGCCAAGGATTAATTGAGTCGCCTGCTGTTCGGGCTCCACGTCAATGCACTGATCCAGTGAAACAGTAAATAGAGCATTCTGAATGGTGTTAAGGGCTTCACAGTTTTCCGGTGTCTTTGCCAATTGCTCATAGGCCTCAGCCCAATTGTCACGATTGTCGGTAGTTAGAATGCCATAGGGAATACCGAAATCACTTTCCGCCGCCATGATCTCATCCAGTTGCTTGGCCAATGACTCGGCTGACAACAGACAGCCATCTTTGCCGTACAAGCACAATTTATAAAACTGTGGAATTAAAGAGAAAAAGCAATTAGGAACAAGTACTATATTAATGCGTATATCAATTCCGTGAACTCACATGATTCTTGTAGATGACAACAATATAATTGGAACAAGGATTGTAGACAATACGATCGGTGCCTCGAATTGGTATGCGACAGGTGCCGAACACTTTACCAAACTGACTGTTGTCCAGCTCATTTTTGCCCATTTTGACAATGGGTATCTTGCCGGCATCTACAATACCCTTGAATTCACCCAGGCCATAGATGACTTTCGCCGTGTAGTTGACATAATCACTCATATCCTTAAACTTTTGGTAAGGAAATGTCATGCCGGGACTGACATAGACGGTAACTGGATCACGATACTTCAGATAGGCTGTTGTTAGCCAGCGATGTGCCAACCAGTTCTTCTCACGCTTGCCAACCGCCTCGAGCAGACCTTGCAGCTTGTCGCCCTCCTTGTCTTTAAATTGTTGGGTTATTTCCTTTTGCTTCTCAAACTCCTTGGGCGTCAGATGTGGTTGGGCAGTGAGCATAAAACGTTCCAGCGTCTCATTTAAAGGCAGTACAGGGTATCTTAAAAGCTTTTGCTTCGGTGGCTCCTCCCTATCGCCCTCATCGGAAGCTTTGCTGCTATAGCCCGAGGGCATAAGCTTGACGAGCACATTTGGAGTCTGATTGTTGATGGAGACTTTGGTCTGTAAAAATGGGAAGCTTTAGATTAAACTTATACTTCATAGTTTCCGGCAGGCCTCCTTCTGCCTGTTGAACAGTTATCTATGTTAAGTTAACTTTAAAGATCCTTTGTATTTCTCAATTACAGGGTATATTCAGGGATTTCTTACCAGATTCCAAAAGACTTTGCCGCTGCTCAGTAGTCGCATTTCAGAGGTGGGAGCTTCAACTGTTGTTTCAACTGGGGCGCTGCAAATGGTCAATATACGCACAATGTAAATGATAATTCAAAGGTTAATCTATCCTCTGTGTGTGTGAGTGAGTACAATAGTTCACCTTTGATATGTGTGCATAATCGTTAAGGATTGCGATAAGAAGTGCGTTAAGATTAACGCTGGCAACAAACGACGCAGGCGGTAACAAAGCAAACAAACAGTTGGCAATTAACCGAATTGAATAAAACGTCAAATATCAATGTTGTCCACGTAGACACAACTGCAGTCTCCAGTTGATATCAGAAAAACGACGACCGGTTTCGATTTAACCGACTTTCAAACTGTCCTCTTGCTGCCTGCTGCTGCACACCCGTCGCTGTCGCTAAATTCCACTTGTTATCGCTGCCAACGTCGACGACGAAGCCAACGCCAACGTCGGCATCGGGCATCGAAAGTGAGAGCGAAACGACGAGAGACATTTGCGATTTGACTTTTGTTTTGGTACCGCGGACAAAGTCTGTTATTTTTTCTTACCCTGCACCACTTTTTGCAGACTTTTTGCGGCAGCCCTTAAGTTGTTATAAGCCTTTAATTTTCTGTAACTTTCTACAAATACTTTGAAATATTAAAATACTATACACATATCTGGCAAGCAAATAGCCTTTATACAAAATTTTTTCCCTAAATAAATTTATTATTACGATCAGTGTTGCCAACGCCTCTACACAAAAAAAGACCGGTTAAGATAAAAAACAAGACAAAAAACGGACAGATTTTTTTTATAGGACAAAAATTTTGGACAAATAATATTTTCTTATTAATACATATAAAAATAATTAAAAAATAATATCATAGCTCTAAAAATTACTACAATATTGAAAGTATTAGCTCTTTATTAGCCAGTAAAATATTTACAACAGGAAATGCATCAATTGTTTTTTTTTAATTTCAAAGTTATTCGAAGATCCGAAAATAAATGTATTAGATGACGCTTAGATGGATTTGATAAATTCTATGAGCGACTTAGAACAATGAAAAAAGGATATATAATGGATAACGTAAAACAAAATAAAAAAAGGCATTTTTTCTGGATAGGGGACGTTTTAAAAATTTTTCCAGAAATCGCAGTTCCAAAACGGACAAATCTGTCTGCAAAAAGGACAAATTGGCAACACTGATTACGATCATTCTTCATAGAGGTGGGTTCTATCGATAGTATCGATTGTATGTCATATTGCTCGGTTGTTTGAGTCCCATTTATCGTCTCTTTCAAGAAACAAGTTAGAAATTTTAATTTCTGTTAGAATTTTACCGACATTTAATTTTTTATTTTTGAAGTAGAACAAATTAGTAAAAATTAAGTTCGTTTTGTTAAATTAAGCAATTTTTAAGAAGCTTCATATTTTATTTAAATTGTTCGCCGTACGGTTTTTGGATCCGAATGGTCGACAGATTGTGGCGGTCGTGCGATAGCTATATAATATTCTAAACGGAGGAGTAAAGTCTGTTAAATGAGGAGTCCGTTACAGAGACGAACAATGCGTTAAATTTAAATTATTGGTGGAGTAAATTAGTTAAACTTGATTGGCGCAATTTAAGCTACAAAATAAAATATTGGTCATAAAAAGCCAAATATACTAAAAAATAAAAAACTTGTATTTAAAATTTTTGTGTTTTGTTTATTTTTATGTTTATTGTGCACTTATATGCTTAAATTACATGTTCTAAGGCTAAGATATAAAAATTATTGTGCGAACGCTTTGTGTGCAATGCGTTTGCCCATAAATTCTGCTTCAATACAAAAATCACAGCAATTCTTAGCATAGATTACGATCTTGAACTACAATTGATGTGCAAATTTCTTATCAAGTTTTCATCATAATTTGCTTTAATTCATATTTAAATTCAAATTATATGTGACACCTCATGGAGGTGACATGTTGACTAATATATAGCGAACGAAACTTACAAACTGCTTAAACTCGATATAAATAACTCCATTCAAACGTTAGTTTTTTTTTGTTTTTTTAAAGTCAGGAGTAGTTAGTACTGTTTTACTATATACAGAGGATATATATATGTGTGTTGTGGGGGACAATTATAATCGGTATTTTGTTTTAAAGCTATCACAGTAATAAAAGCAACACTTGGCTTTCATATTATTTACACTATATATAAAATGCTATATAAAACCAAAGCGGCGATGCCGATGCCCAACCGAACTAGCACACTAAAAGGCACTTGCAAATCATCCTCATCTATCATCGATCATATGTGGTTACCGACAACCTAAACTAATTGTTAAACTGGTAGCTTAATTCTACACATGCTTTGTTATCGCCGTTCCGCCAAATTGCTCGGGATGTGCATAGGGCGTCCAACTTTTACTGGAGCTCCTCTTCTCGCTGTCCATATTCCCATGAGAGCTGGAACTGGAACTGGAGCTGGAGCTGTTCGTCGATGGAGTCGTCGAAGCAAAGCCGCTGCTGGCCAAACTAACGCCCAGCTGTAAGGTAGCAAAGAAAGCAAATTGATTAAAACCGAAATAACGAAATTAATTAACATATCAATGCTATCACTGGCTAAGAGTATGTAAATCCCAATGAAATAATCTACACGCGTGCATATTTTCAAATCCCATGTTTGCCCCAAAAACGAGTTTTGTTTGGTGTCACCTGTTGCCAATTGCCGCCAAACTTAATGAATTTCATTTGACGCGCTCGTAAATTTGACCATAAACAACAACTCGCTCCCAGACACGTTAGACAGCTTGGCGTCGATTTCCTTACTTATGTTTGTACATGTGTGCACTCCACTGTGCTGGTGGCATTAGATCGACTTTTGAATGCTCGCCCCCATCCGAGTCTGGGTGACATAACAAACTATATGATAGCCGACTGGCTGAGATTAAATTACAACAACAAAGACAGAAAACTACACAAGCAAAAAAGTCCCAAACATCTTCTCTTCCGAAAATCTGGCCTTTTTTAATATTCAATTTACTATGGTAGAATTTTTTTTAAATTTCTTTTATCTTCCTTCAAATTGATCTTCTTAAAACAGTGTGGCATCCCTTTTTGTATGTCTTTTTTTTTAGCTTCTAGCTTTCTTTCCCTGTTTTCTTTGGACGTTTTGTCTTTTTTGTTGCAGAAAATGTTTGGCATCACTGTTGCTGAGAATAATTAAAAAAATCTTACTTGAATCAAGTATTTCATTTTTTTAACCCGAAATCCCAGATGTTTTTTCCAAGTATGTAAAAACTTTAAGGAAACCAAAATACTGATAGAGCTGTTTCCTTTTTTTAAGTATTTCTGAAACTTTACCAATTTAAGTATTTAATAGTGGTAGAATAAAAAGGCTATAGCCGAAATCAATTACTATTTTTTTTTCCAAATTATGCGCTTATTAATTAATTTTTTTTTATTTTCATAATTTTTGCCTTGCCCGTTTTTTCTATTAATTTTGCTTGTCTATTATTTATATGACAAATGTAAGTTTCCTACCTACGATTATCTAATGTTTTTCTCCCTATTTTTTACAAATATTTGTTGTCTGTTTATAAGTGAATAATAATAAAACATCTATTGGCTTACCTGTTGCTTCGGCTCTGTGTTGTCCTGGCTGACAGCATCAGCCACATCCAAATCGTGGTCATCGAAGCAATCTATGCAGATGTCATCATCATCATCGCCAGGTTCAACTTCGATGCACGAACTGGATGTGGTGGAGTTGCGACTCAGAGTCACAGAGTCACTCTCATTGCCCTCGTCGCTGCTCTCCGCATCGGAGAGCGCTGGCTCCAGCTCCAAGGCATATGCAGATTGACGACGCTCCTGATAGACGGCGTCATCTTCAGTGTGGTCGCGGATGATGACATGTTTCTTCCCAGCTGGCATATCGTCCAGCAGCTTGAGCTCACAGGGATTATACACCTGATTGCCACTCCCAATGTTGGCACGCGCATATTTGCCATCGGAAATGGTCGCCTGATGTGTAAAACTAGACATGTGAAGAGTGGCCCGGGTTATGGCATAGCCCAGCAGACACACGCCCAACAGTAGGGCACCCCAGAAGCCCAAGGGATTGACCAGCGGCAAGAGATTCAGATAGAAGTTAAAGCGTGTGTCCAACGAATCAGGCAGTTTGGGCATCATCTAAAAGAGAACCAAATATATATAGTTATTTATTTAAATATGTTGTATTGTCAGGGTCGTAACTAAATTCTTAGTGCATATTATAATAAAATATATTTTTAATGCTTCTTAAATACCTAACTTTCAAATTAAATATTGTTTTTTAAAATGTTATAATAATTTTAATTGATTTACGTTTTCAACTCAGTCATTTTTAGTATATTTTAATAACTTCTAAATATTCAACCTTACAATATTTAATTTCTAAAAAATATTAAATAAATATCAAAGCTATTCCAATTAAGTTTTATATATATATATATATATATATATATTTAGATCTGTTTTTGTCAGGGTTCAAATAACTAAATTTTAAATGCATTTCTTAAGTATATACATTTTTAATAATACATAGGGCCGCATTTTCAATGTATAAATATAAACTGTATCTAAGATATAATTTAAAATTTGACAGTAATTTCTATACAATGTAGACATTGACATTTTTTATTTAATTTTAGGAGCACTTTTAAATATTAATGCTGATAAAATAAGTTTTTATTTTAAGTATTTTATAATTATTCTATTAATATGTTTAGAAATGAAATCGTAGTTCGTGTAACTACATTTCACAGTGCTAGTAAAATGTGTATTATTAAATAATATAAAATGTCTTAATTCTTATTGGATTAAATTATTTATAAATTGTTTGTACTTACGATTTCGAACCAGAGCATGGGTGCGGTCAGATGACTAAACTGCGAGACTTGCTGGTAGTTATGCAAATCCTTGAAGTGCATGTTGATTTGCACTTTTACGGACAGCGACAGTGGCAGACCGGATTCCTAAAATGTACCAAAATATGCAATTAATTTATGAACTGTGCGGTAGTTAAATCTCATTGTTGCTGTTGCAGTTGCCTCCCAAGTTCGACACCATTTCGACTGCACTTGGCCTAATTTCATTTAATTGTGCAACTTAAATATAGGCCTGGTCGATTCCAGTTGTCCTTTGTATTGAATTATTTCGTGTATTTCGCATTCTGTGCATTTTATGATGAAACTGGTATTACTTGAGATGAAATTGCTGCTATTGACTGAATGATTGATTTAACGTTCGCTTGGTAATTGATACTTATTTAAGTTTTGCTTTGATTTAATTCAATTGTTGTCTTGACTTGTTGCTGTGTATCGACTTTGTCGGTGATGAACAGGAAGTATCATTTTGAGATTCAAAAAACCAGCAATTAAATGGAAAGTTGCAACGGAAGCACTCAGTTTAGAATTTAGCTGAGATTTACAAGTGGCATGTCAATAAAATGCTGTTAGCTAATCTGACGCGCACTTGGAAAATCATATCAATTTCCTGCTTACTAAATACTTGTATTTATTGTTTTTATTTTGCCTTTGAAGAAAAACAGTTTGATCGTGACTAGACGGATTTACGGTTAACTTAATTAGCCGGAAATGTAAATATTCAAAACTAAAAGTCGATATTACATTAAATAATGTACAATCAGCTTCCACGCGATCTCGATCTCGATCTCAGTCAAGTGACGGCAACAGTAGCAACAAAAACAACAACAACAACAACACTTGACCGAATATTTTTGAACAAGTTAATTGTAACACTTAATGTGCATTTTTAATTAAATATTGCCTACATTTAGTTAATCGTTTTACAGATGTTGCTGTTGTTTTTTTTTATTGATTGACAACTGAAAGTTGCCGCCATTAATGGGACATTAATAACGAGAGCAACAGCAACAAGGTGATTTTCTTTTCATTTTGTTTTGTGAAGTACACACATCGAAGGTTACTTACCGGTTGTATGACAAATGCTGTCGAGTGCTTGGCAGGATCAGGCTGCATGCCAGTAACGTTCTCCACAAGGCCGACATCGCCATTCATAAAGTGTGGAAAGCTGAGGGAGATGGGGAAACCGTAATAACAGTCTGTGACGTCAATTAAACCGACCGGCTGACAATCACCTATAAGTAGGATTAAAAAACAAACAAATGTTAGCAATCGAAATTTGTATATGTAAATGGATAAGTCGCACAGTCGATAGTATTACAATAATATGTACATATATTAATTGCACGCACTGTTGTCACTTTGTGAAAATACTTTTAACTTGATCTTGGGGTGAAAAGCTTGCCTAATTTTTTTGAAATAAATAGTTTTTTTTTAATTTAATTGTATACTGATAAAGGATCTAAAATCAAGATTTTGAGTCGAGTCGAGAACATGAAATTCTTGAAGTTAGAAAACACATCTTGACTCTAAGAACATTTCAAATTAAGACCAAGTTCTTATTTTTAGAATCATAAATTCTTATATTTTAAAGACCACAAATCTTGGTATCAGAATAAAACTTATTTTTCTTTTAAGATTTTATGTTCTTATTTATAGACCAACAAGTTTTGAATACTCAAGACAAAAAATCTCAAATAAAGATTGAGCTTCTTAACATTTTAAGAAGAATGAAGCAAGTTTTAGTTAACTTGAGGTCTAGTAATGACGATTTGACACTAAACCCCAAACATCTTGTGCTGACTTGACCAGCGATCCAAGCCTAATGTCATCTATGAGACGCCAGAATTAGTTGTGAATTCTAAGTCTCAAAAAGTGGGTTGTTGTTAAGAGAAAAAATCTAAGATCTAAGATTTTTATTCTTTTATTAAGAACTTAAGATTTTTTAGAATTAGTTTTAGTAATTTGGTCTTAAAATGGTCTTGTTTTAAGAAAAAAAATATTTAAGATGTATGTTCTTGATTTAAGAAAGTGGTTTTTTTTTTCAGTGTAATAATAAAGTTTTCTAATAAAATTTATGAAAACAAAAAATGTACCAAGTGTAAATGTAAATGTGACAACTGATTGCGTGTCACAGATTGTGACGCATTGATTATTGAGTAAAATTGTTATGGGCTTAAAGCAAAATAAATGCTTTGTATCATGCGAAAAATATTTTGTTGTCGCCTGCGTCATGTCTATGGAATATTTTGAACAACATAAAGTCGAGCTTATAATCAGTAGACTTGAACAGTTTTTTTTCCATTTTAATTAACAAATTTAAAGCCGTGGGGGGGTTGATTTTTATAAAGTAGCCAGCAACCAACAACGTTTAAAAAACAAGAATTGTTTGCGCTTTGTACCGGGCAATTACGAAGTAAATGAACTGAAAGATTGAGACGTAGGTCGCTCGATGTTGTTTTGACCAGACCAGAACAGAATTGCAATAAAATTTGTATAGTAACAAGGGTTCCAGAAAGTTCTTAATTGTTAAGCCAATTAAAGTGGAATCAACATTTATAGCCGTTTCTTTAGTACCGGAAATTACGAGCGCAATTAATTGATTTTGAGTGATTAAATGGCTAATTTGACTTACCCCGTCGACAGAAACACTTGTTGGCCTCATTGATGGCACCATTATCGAAGGCATTATCCTCGAAAACGTAGTTATAGCCCTTCAAGCTGCCAAAAGTGCGTTCCTCACCAGTTCGATACTGCAACAAACACAAATTGGGCATTAAATTCCGATTTATTTGCATATTAATTTTCCGACATTTGACTTACCAAATTAATGGGCCTGCACATGCTCTTTCTGAAGAACTTCACCGTATCGTTGGGTTGTATGAAGCTCTTGAACTTGGTGCCATCGGAGGCATACTCAATGTTGCTGCAATGATCGCCCTCCCACTGCGGCAGTGTCTTCTCTCCACGATAGGTGTCATAGAGGCCCGATATTGCCGGATTTGGCACGCCCGTATGGAACGTCTCAAAGTCCGTTGAGAAGTCGTACATGCGATCAATCAAGCCAACCTTCTCAAACGATATCCAATTGGGCAGGAATGTGTTGCCCAATGTGGCAAGTGCCGATGGAAAGCCAAACATAAACTCCTTCGCTGTCATTCTAACAATTGGCTCCGATTTTGTGCTAGCGAAGAGTCCTTGCAACGGCAGACGGACAAAGAAGTAATTATGATTGGCAGTCAGATGAGAGATGGCCTGGAAACGGAGCAAAATAAGACATGAAAATAAATGGTTTAAAATTAAGGAATGTGGTTAAATTCTCTGATATCTTTTCATGACTTTTTCAACTGACAAAATTGGCTATCAAATATTTTCATTATTATTTTATTATTTATTAAAGAATAATTTTTATTTTAAATTTTTATAACAAAAATTGAAAAATAAATTTTATTTTCAATAGCTAAAATAAAAATTTAAAATAAGAGTTAAATTATAATTTTTAAGTAAGAAGTGAAATTCAATTATTTTTTTGTAATTTTTTTCGTTTAGATTCAAAAATAAGAGTTTTCTTTGAATTTTTTTGATAAAATTAATCAAATAACTTTTATTCATTAATTTATATTTTCAAAACTATAATCGTTACATTCCCTGTTTACAACCATTATATTCTAGGGGGAATCCCACTAAAAGCAAGTGTTCTCGACATGTTTAAGTACTCCCATTCAGGATACACTTATCACCTTTATAGGTGCAAGTCTATTTTGTAATATAGTGTCAGCGTCAAGTGTTTAATTATTGCACTCATTACAGTCAATAAATGTAACATTTAATTAACAATAATTACACACTTCCTGTGTATGGCATGTAACACTAGTAGCTGCGACTAGTCTAGTTAGCTCAAGTGACAGAACTGACATAACAAATTTACTCTCGTCAGTCAAGGGCCAATATTGCATTATTCATTAATTTAGGACTGCATTGTACCCGGATACGTAATACGTAATGAAAGCTCAATCAAATTCTTGTTTCTTCTGTAATATTTTTTTGTTTATGCCCAGTTATTTGGCATAAATTAAGCAAGTTAGTTTAATTGCGGTTCATGCAAATTTCAAATACTTTTAATTGAAACATCATAAAATCAACAATTAATTATAGTTACACCTACATAGAGGTGCAGATGCATGTGTATGTGTATTGATTGAATGTTGCATTTGATTTGTTTGATTTGTTTACGATATCAAATGCAATATCGTCATTAATCAGTGAAAATTGCTGACACAAACAAACACGCCCCCTGACGGCAGCAATTATTATTGTCATAATAAATACAGCAGCAACAACATCGTCAAGCAAAACTTTCGAAAACGTCAATTTGTGTGCGAGCGAGAGGGATAGCCTCTTGTCATGTCGTTAATAACGGTTGCAGTTTCGTTTGGCGCCCTCTTACGGCAATTCTGCCGCTCACTTGCACTCACTAACACACACATACACCCAGTTGCTCCTCCGCTTGCTATCCCTTTCGCACTCCACACTCCCACACTGTCTCATTGTGTGCAAATTAATTACACGCCATTTAGTTTAAATATATTGGCAATTTTTGTGGCTTATTTGAGTGCTTAGCAGTTGTTGTTGACGTTTTTGTTGTTGTTAATATGTAACGTTTATTGACCTCAACTTTTTGTTGTTGCTGCTGTAGCTTAAATAATTTATGTACGCTTTAGTAGAGTTCTATAGGATTGGCATGCAGTGTGTAACTAATTGCTTATAGCTTTCACTATATTCAAGAATAGATTAACGAGCTTTATCCTATGTTCAAATATTCGACATTACAAACTGAATCTTTCTATTTAAACTTCAACAACAGTTTTAAGGATTTGGTTTTTGTAGATTTTTCATTTAAATTTTCAAAATATAATTACATCTTTTTAATTAAAAAATTTTAAGCGTGTAAATTTCTTGGGAATTAATTAGACAAAACTTAACTAAACCACATTAAAATTGACTGCATAATATATTTAGCAAGAAACATATTTTTAGGGTATTCAAACTTCGTGACGACAAATGACAACTGTACTTTCCTTGTTTTAATTTAATTTGTTGCTGTCGTCATGTGCGCGGCACGCGATATTTATTGTTATTGTTTTGTTTGTAGTTCGAGTTATTTTCCACAAGAAAATTAACATGAGTTGTCGAGCTGCATGTTGACAAATAGCCAATGATTGTAGACTATCAAGATACAAATGTAAGACAACAATCTGTCATTGAGTTGGCATTACATCTGGGATTACAATCAAAGTGCAAAGAACAGTTAATTAGCGACTTGAGAGGTAGTTAACTATTTTTTCAGATGGGAATTTCCTCTTATTTGATTTCCTTTTAATTACACAAACAATTTATTTAAGTGCGAATATTTCCGATTTTCTAATTTGTTCCAACATTCCTGACACTTTGAAATTATGTCAGAATGTATTTTATAGTTTCAAAAAAAGGCTAATTTTTACATAATTATCAGAAATATTTTTTTTTAAATTTTATTATCCTAAAAAAGTCTTTCTAAAGTCATTCTAAATATTATATTGAGGTCATTTCTTTTTAATTCTTGATGACTTACCAGCATAGCTATGTTGAGCATTATAACTTCGTCGTCCTCCTTGCGACCTTCGGACAGGTGCTCCTGCCAGACCAACGGATGACTGGGTGTTGTGGACATCGTGTTGTTATCATTAAACGTGATGTTCTCATGCGTCATAAGTTCCCTGTGGAGTGATACAAATATTTGTGATTATAGACAGAATTTCAAAGGCTTCTATAGGTTCATCAGACTTACTTGTAGACATAGGGACCAACTTGCTCCACTTGCAGCTTTTCGCGACCTGCGAGAAACGCCTCGGCATTTGTAATGTTGAACAAATATATTTTGATATACAAATCGACTGGTGGCTGGGCCCAAAGATTAAAGATTTCTCCGTTGTCGGCCATAACCAATTTCTGCAAGAATTCAAATAGTTAATAGACAATAGAAGAAGGCGGATCGTTTTAAATATGGTTCGTTCAATGGCATGCCAAATTGCAATAAACACCGAATACGGATTGCATTTATGAATCTATGTACGGGCGGTACGTGTTAATACCGAAGGCCTTCCCCTCGAGAAACGCATAATTGTTTGATTGTTTGACCATTTAGCCGAAAGGCTAAGGACGGCAGTTAAAAAAAAAGCTTTAGTTTCTGTTTATTGGACTCACCCATTTGAATATCAAATCGTAGGGTTGAAACACTTTAACCAGCACCGCTGTTGTTATAGCCAAAAATCCAATGGCCAGCAGCAAAAAGGCACCTGCAACAAAAATGAGATACAATAGAAATAAGTGGATGGATCGTCGAGTACATATAAATATCCTCATTAAGTTAATTAAGCCACGATTAATTATGCATAAATATGTGAGTAAGAAATATGCGTGTGTGCGACACGCGAAAATCAAAACTGACAAGACAACAACAACATAAATTTGCATATTAAAAATAATATTCTTATCGTTTTCGGCAGTCGAATTTATTGTTACTATATTTTCAACATTTTTTTTTTTTTTTTTTAGATTACGCGTGTTTTAGGTATTGTAAAATTTGTCACACATCATGTAATCCATGAGAATTGTGTAACACGTGGAAAAATTACAATTAAATTTTGTATACGCACTGCATAATTAATTATGTACTATATACTTTTATAGACAAATAACGGATGAAAGAATATTACAATTGAGTATATTGAGTATATTATAAGAGAGATATTACGAATATTTAACATTCTGACACGGAGGAAGTCAATGGATTGTAAGTTATGTTAATCGAGATGGAAGGCATTATGTCTGAATACGACAGGGAAATCAGGCGATTAGCTCGTGAGTAGATTGAGTACCTGCAACATATTCATACAGTGAGTAGTCCAACAAGTTATTGCAATATGAGTAATTCGACTTGTATTATTTGCGATTCTATTTCATATAAGTCACGGACCCGGCAGATATTGTCATCGGTTGCTAGGCATATGCATATATGCGTGCATATAAATATCTTCATTAAGACAGCAGTAGCAACAACAACTACAACAACAGTGAGCAGAGTGTTAACAACACCGTCAGTAATCAATTATGAGTGTAATCGCTGTGCTCTTGTGTAGGATTTGTCAACTTGTTTTTCTCGTCGTCGTCGTCATTGTTGTTACACTGGTCAAGAACTTGTCTATTGTAGAAATGGTGCTGGAAATGCGTGGCATCGACACGTGAATTAAATACGCCATATGATTGCCATGCATGGAGAGAAAAGCAGATGGTAACCAAGGAACTGGTTTCACATCTTTTCATGCCAAATGATCAGCATTTAAATACAACAGAAATACAAGGAATAGAGAATGTGAATGCCAGTGACTTGTTTGGCTTTTAATGGGTTAACTATTGAAATGGCCAAAGGCAAAAGTGGTTTAATGCGAATGTATGCAGAGTCCTACTCGTATTTGATGTAACAGTGAGAGAGAATGAAATAAAAAAAAATACAAACAAATTCAAAGGCTTACTCATTGTTTCAATACTCTACAATTATCTTTATATAACACTGATAATAATATAATTATTAACTCAAAATATAGGGAAGGAGATGGGAACAGATCCACTCAAATATTTATTATTTTCTCTAACTTCAATACTGAGAAAAGGAGTGTGAGAAATTGTTTGGCTGATTATGGAATAGATTTATAGAATAGCTTCCATACTCTACAATTCACTTGACATTACTATACTATATATGAAATAAATATTCAGCATCTATCAACTGAATTTCAGCATTTAATAACACTCATTAAGTAACCGCATTTTCCATAATAATTAAAAAACAAACAGCTATGAAAACCAGACAACAATCAAATATATACATCTTTAAATATGTAGCTAACAAAACTATTGAAAAAATTGCACCGGTTATTACTCAACAGCGATAGTACTTTGAAATCTAAAATGAAGATATTGCTGATAGCATCGATGACGATGATAATGATAATTAACGCGAACCGTTAACCGTTGAGCTGATCATGATCTTGATCTTGGGCTTTAAGACTTAACCGCATAGCGCATATCGACTTCGTTTCGACCTTGTTCTGTGTATTCTTTTAGCCATATTATTTTTTTAATGTCTCGTGCTTTTGTGGTCATCACATGCTGACATTGAACTTGTTCTTTGTATCTTCTGTATTCTGTCTTCTGTCTTCTGTCTTTCGTCGCTTGTGTTGCCACTTCAAATCCTGTTGTGCAACCAGTTTACAGGGAATTTTCCTTTCAACTGTATCTGAGCAGCTGCATCAACCAATTGGAATGTCCCCACATGTTTTTTACAACTTTTATGGCACTCTTTTTTTTTTAATGAGCATGACGAACGTATATATTTACTATATATTTATAGAAACGTGAACTATAAAATCTTACATATGAACTGTCTAGACTCGTATTATTGGGTTTCTAATTAATTGGCTTACACATGACTTGCCGGCGATCTTGCAACTGCTGCAAGTGTCGCAGCTTCTCGAGCGAGAAACGGCGATGCGAGTAGAGTGCACCCAGAAAGTCCTTAAAGTCCTTAAGCGACTGACGCCGCAAACGTCGACGCACCACCGTCATGATAACAAACACAATTCTATTTTGAGTACTCAATTCTCACTTTCTTACGATTTGTTTGATTAAATCTATTGATGTGATCGTTGCAAAGTCAAAGCCAAACTGAATGTCGTTAAATTGTCAAGGGTCCGATGTACCCTCGGCTACTTTCATTTCAAGCACAAGCAATTATTAATTGCTTTCAATACGCTCACGTTGGGCATAGAAGACTTGGCTATCTGTCAAAAAAAAAAAAAAATAAAAACTATTTACCAATTTATTTTGATAAATAATTCAAGAATTACTTTGCTTAAATCAGAACTATTTTATTTTGTTTGCATATAAAGATATATGATTTTGGTTAGTGTATTTAGAGTTCTCTTTGCAAGCTGATTAATTATTTATATTTTTATATTTCTTGATCATTTTCGAATGTTTTAATCAATCGTTTCGTATGCACTGCAGGTGTATGAATTTAGTGGTTAGGTGCAAACGACAAATTTATGAACAAAGAGCGTTTGTCTATATTTAAATGTATGAAATCTTGATTTCTGCTTCTTCTTCGACCACGATTGTTGTTTCAAATTTCAAATGCAAATGTTTAATGGCTTTGTTTGTTTTGCCAAAAATATATTTGATTTTGTTTATATAGAATTGTATTCGATTATTCGATTATGTGCGGCACGTTCGTTTGGTGCGCCTGCCACCCACATTGAATTGTCCAAGAATTCGTGGGAATGTGCCACTAATTCGCAGTTGGAGCACGCAACGCACGCGTACAACAACAACAACAACAGACAACAACATTGTCAACGGCTGTCAAGTTCGTGTCTTAAGTCTTTTGTTTGCATATCAAAATAAATTTCGCTTATAAAAGAATTTTTAATTGAGCAAAATAAACAAGATTCTTTCAAGATCAAATCTCCATTGCAACAGCAACAGTTGTTGTGTCATGTAGACAATCTGGAAAAAATGGGGGCGGGACTTCAATCAATACTCAAAGTTGCACCTTTTGTTTGTAGGCAAAGTTGATTCAGATCTTCAATTAAGATTATCTAACTAGCAATCGCCGGTCGCTTGGCCTGTAGGGCAGGTTTATTTCAATAATTTGTTATAATCATTTGTTGAGCCCAGAGGCTTATTGATTTATAATCAAGCCAACAATTGCCATGTCAGCATACAGAACCTGATCTCGATCAATGACGTCATTTGAGCTTAGGTTTAGGTTTCGTTATATTTGCACCAAGAGGTGACTGACCAATTTTGAATATTATTTACAAAGATGTAAGAGTTCATTGCTTGAGAAAATACACAGCTATGAAATACCCTATAAACAGCAATGTGGTAAATAGAAATCTACCTAACTGTGTTTAACTTTTTAGTTATACAGTTGGTCAAGTAACTGTATGCGATTTTTTTCAATTTATCAAAACAGTTACTTTAATTTTATTATCACAGTTTTTAGTGCTGATCAAGAATTATATAATGTTTTTAAGTTTTTCATATCACATATAATTTGTTATCTTTATACTTATTGCCTTTTGCAAACACATTCCCACAGTAAGTGCCCAGTTACTCGTCGTTTTATTAACCCCATTTATTTTATGGCTTAGCTGGCGAATTTGGCAATTCCACTTGCTGTTTTCATGTGCTTGGCAAATTTCACTCGATCCATTGGCCAAAACAAACAGTGAACAGCTGTTGGATGTGCTGTGCTTATGGGCATGAATCATTGCGGCATTTAGCATTATTTATTTGCTCTCAATGATTTAGCAACTTTCGTTTAGTATTTTTTGAGGCATCGTCTCTGGCCAGCGGGAATTACCCGAAAGATCGAAAGACTAAAACTATGAAAATTATGCGAAGAGCTTCTGTTGAACCATTTGGCTGCGGCTGACAAGTGTTAACATAGCTGACGCAAATTGATTATGTGATGGGGCGACGACAGGCGAAGCAATTGCACTTCAAGATGATTGCAACATTGATGCAAGTTGCAGCAACATGTTGCCAACAACGGCAGCAACAACTGCAGCTGGGCAATAACTGCAAGCCAACGCTTTTAATGAGTTTTATTTGCCGATGTTGTTGTTATTTCTTATTTATTATTATTTAGCAGAGATTGCCTAAAAAAGAAAATTACTGCGAGAGGTAAAAGCTGACGCCCACTTTGTTTGGCCTCATGTTGCAAGAGTCACGACCATTAAAAAATTGCCAAAGACAATTTGCAGTTGATTAGAAAACTCAGCGGCTATACAAGAATTCAAGAATTTGGATAAATAATTTCGTGAAATTATGATGTTATTCGGATCATTTATGAAATGATTATTTATGCCTCAAACTTGTTTAACACTTAAGCTTAGCTGACTTACAGTAATCAAACCTCCCAGCTAGAGAGATTTAGATTCAGACATTCTAAATAAATTTAAAAAAAAAAACAAATTTTTTGATGAAGCTGATGAAGCTAACGATGCGTCAATGCGAAATATCAAATTCTTTTGTAGAATGCCAGCAATGAACCGCTTTTTTGCATAAATAATTATTGCAAAAAAAAAAACAAAGACAAAACTAAAATCAGCCAACAAAAAGACAAGACGCGATACGCTAAAAATATATAATAAAAATACATAAACGTTCGCAATCCTGTTTGACCATGAACAGGCACTTTTATTGTAATTATTTTTATGTATTCAATGTGAATATTTATTGCTGTTGTAGTTGTTGTTTATACTAAACAATCAACAGCTACTTTTGGGATCAATTAATTCGAGCAGAGTTCGAAACTTGTTCAGTTTTGAAGACGATGTTGGGCGTTGAGTTTTTGGCTTCTAATCAATAACATCAAATGCAACAATCGATTTGCTAATTCTTTTGACTATGAAACTCGCCTGGTTTTGCCAGTTTGGCAGATGCCAAAAAAATATATTTAATTTACTTAAAATGTATGTATGCTATGTATGTGACATATAAATTAATTGCATATCGAGCAACGAGTTTTTTTTATTCCATTACGCTAAAAATATATCACAAGTATATTTATGTAAATTTATTTTCGACACTTTATTTGTGCGCACGTGTAAGTTTTTATTAGACTTCAAATAACGTTATGAATTCAAAATGATTTTGATATTTATTGTTTATATTGATTTATGATAAGATCATAAATAAATCAACTGCTTCACTTCTGAATTGATTCGCCAAATAGTGAAGTAATTAGCTAATTGTTTTGAGTTCGAACTTTATACACTGCCACTGCTCGTGGCTCCAATTAGAACTCAATGATTGAAAAGCATTAAAAAAAAAGCGCTTTCACCTTTAAAAGGCGACAGTTTATTAATTCACAGTCTAACACGATGCCATAATTCGACCTGTTTAATTAGAGACTTGCTCTAAGCAAACAAAATCTTTATAAACCGCTGATTAATCGATACACTTAAAAGTACAAGTATAATTTAGTCAAATGTATAGTACTTTTTTTGTAATTAATATTATGCAATAACTGGTTGATAATTATTCAAAATATTTATCACAGGTTTGAAAAACTATAACAGTCAACAAATTTAAGCTAATAGGTATCTAATACTCGGCATGGTCAAATTCATATACTAAATCCACTATTTCTCTTTGTTAAGTTTTAAGCAAAGTCATTAAACTGCCGCTGTCCAATCAATCTACAAGCTTCTATCTTTCGCTCATATATGTATATCCAAAAAAAATTGATGTTTGTTGTTTATTTTATTAAATTATTTTTATTTATAGTTTTTTTTTTTTTTTTTTTTATTGTTCATAATTTTAAAAATGTTTGTTTTATTTCTGTTCATAATTTTATTGAGCAATTTTTATAAGGAAGTAAATATCCACAAAAACCAGCTAATTGCAATCGATAATTTTTTGTATTTTTTCTTATTGGCTTCGCATTTATTTATTTTTCTTTATAGAATTTATTTACTATTATTCTTATTTATGTTGTTGCGTGGCTTTTTCAACACTTTTTGATTTTCTTCAGTTCTCTGTTCGTTTAATTTACTGTGTAAATAAACGTTGTGCAAAAATGTGAGAAATTCGTGTTGTTCTTGACTTTTGAAAGAAACGCTCGCGAGTTTTTCGTTGTATTTCATCGTAATTCGTCTATAAATGTGTATATGGTCTGATCGGGGTGTTAATGAAGGTGATGCGGCAGCAACTACATTGCTTTCTAGAGGTCACAGCACTGAGCTCTAAAATATGTGCAACTCAAGACCCGAAAAATGCAGCCGTAAATGTCGCGAGCGTTTTAAAACGCGCGAAACAATTCAAACGTCTGGGAAATGAAATTCTCCAAAATGAGTAAAAGGAAAACACACAATGCACAAACTTGTATTGCCTGCTTGGCTGTTACGGCTTATATGGTGAACATATGGTCAAGTTCAGGGTTAGCAACAGACAAAATCGCGTGCGACAAAGTCGCGTTTTGTGTGCATTCTAAGGCTTGATTTTTTGATTTGATTGTTTGGTTTCTTTAACGTTGACAGAGAGTTCGAGAAGATAAACTGTGTCAGTGCCAAAGAGTTGGTTAATCAACCAATGAAAAAAACCAGACAAAAAATTAAAAATAAACCAACAACACAACATAAAGTGCTATGCTAAACAGCGACACTGTTTGTTCCGCGTGGCGTTTTAAAACGCGACAAAACACACACTCAACCAAAATTTTCATAATTAATGCAAAGCAAACGAAGCTGCGTTTTTTTCTTTTTTTTTTTGTGTTTGGGCCATAATTGATCAATGATTAATGAATTAATTTTTTCGATTTTATGCCGAATATTCGAGAAGCGAGAATTGAAGACACTTCCACTTGGTCATTTAAGTTGATAATAATTTAAGCACTTTTTTCATTTTGATTTCTTTGGGTTGCACTTACGTGTGGGCGAGCGAGCATTGTGTTTGCCATGTCGCTGTTCGTTGAAGAAGGTGCCCAAAATATCCATGGGCTTCATGGATCGATTTGCCTTGAGACTCTTGCGACGCTGGGCGCGCTGAAGCGCCGCCAGTGTCGCTGGGTTTGTGGCAGGATCCGGCTCTGGCAAGGATACGGCTGTGTTGGCGACGACTGTTGCTGCTGCTGTTGTTGGAGATCCTTCTCCGACTCCAACTCCGACTCCATCTGAATTAATTTGCTCCGTCTGATTGGCATTCAGACCGGCCTCCTCATCGCTAACACAAACGGCACTGTAGCGACTTCCAAACATTTTGCCAAAGTCCTTCATAATTGCATTTGTATCTTTCAGTTACAAACAAATCGTTTCGTATCTAATCACTTCAAATGCACTTGTTTAGCTTCTTTATCTGCGGCACTTGAAAACTTTATTCTCAGGCTTTCGCTGCGGCAGCTCCCTTTGCAAATCAATTAAATCACTAGATATATAAAATATGTATTCGAGTTCATGTATCTTAAATCTTAAATCTGTATATGTGTTTTTAATCTAGCTTGTTGGTTGGCCCAAGCGCGTTTGCGTCCGTTCGCTGGCGTTGCTCGCTTATGAATGAAAACCCGGACGTGCGACAGTCGCACCAGGTAAAGTTACGGCTTTCAATTTTCGCAGTACGCGCTAAGTGCGAGATCGTTTACCTGTCCGTCAGGTCCACAAGTCTCTCTCTCTCTCACGCTCTCTGTCTAGGGCTCGCTCTCGCGCTCTAACGTTACGTTACGTTACGTTATTGGCTTACGTTGTGCTTAGAAGCGCTCAGCTGTTTACTTTGTTTTGAGCCGGTCTTTATAGTTTTTGCCTCTCTTTCTTCTACTTCTGTGCACTCACTCGAGTTGTTGCTCTTAGCCAAGTTAAATTTGTTTGCTAAAAATCGAAAAATAAAAGGTTGCAAACCCGTTTGGCATTCGGCTTGCTAAGACGCATCGCATTTTGGGGAAATACCACTCGCTATTTGATCGTAAACGCGGCTACTTCAGTAGCAGACATTACTCATACGACGCGTGGTACAAGCAGCAAAAACACAGTTACAGCCAAAAATCATGGAAAACTTTTGAGCATTTAACGAGATTGTGTTTATGTAAATACGCAATTTGAATCCAGTTTATTGGCAGTAACTCGTATTGTTGTTCTCTACAATCTACGTAGACGAAAACGCCGACAAATTGTTGTCTGTTTCTGTTGCTGTTCTGCGTTGTCTTTTAACAACAAATAATAAAAACAAAAAACAATAACAGCAAATAAAAAAACCCAATCACCTTCAGTTTTGCATGCAAGCGTCAAAGACGTTTTCTTATTCGTTTAAAAAAGTTCAAGTTGTAGATTTTTTGGTATGTTTAGAAATTTCTCGATTGATTTTTGATTCCGCCCATTTCTATGTAGAGTCTTGGCAAATACTTAAGTGGCAACTGCATAGAAGCATGTTTGCAATATTACGAGTATTTTTGATTGAGGGGGCTCGACACAGTTTGTTGTGCATGTTGCCTGTAGCCTGTTCCCTGTTGCTTAGCATTGATTGAGGGTTTGCTAATCAATTACCACACAGCTGATTAAAGGCCCGACTCGCTACTTGCTGCAAGCCAAGCGACACTTCCTGTTTTGGCCAATACTTAATAATGAATATAGCCATTATTTGATTCAGGTTTTCAATCTATTGACTAAAAATGCATTTGACAACAACATTAGCTCATTGAAGAAGCAAATTAATAATCGCATATAATTTAGACACATTAGTATTAAACTGTGAGTTATGCAAAATTCTTTCAAATAACCGAGTATCCTATAATAATATTTAATCATATTCAATTATTTTTCCAACTATCCCGTTGCACAATTTTGAGGCGTTCTAAGTTGATTAATTTCTAACTTCGTGTATCAATTTGTTCATTGATTGGATGATTGACGGAGTGACTGTCTGTGATTAGAAATCAAGATTCATAATTCATAATTCTATTCCCAAATGTAGAAAATTGTTAAAAAACATATAAATAAAACTCTATGAGTTTTTCCGATCAATTTTAAACTTATTTTCCAGTCTCTAGGTACTAAGTTGGAAAAGTACATAAGTTTAAATTATATAAAAAAGAGTGTCTGATCATTTGAGCTTTCAACTTAGTCTAATGATATTGGAATTTGAATATATAATATTTAAGTATGCTCATTAAAAATAGTATTACAATATAATTCATAAAGTTAATTAACTAATTAAATACGAAATAAATAGCTGTATATTAATTAATTATAATTAATTAACTTTATGTAATTTACAAGTCATTCAATATATTGTAGGGAACAAAGTACAGAGAAGTTTTTCTGTACAAATAATGTCGTAGAAATTAAATTTTCCATTACACTCTAAATTCAACTAATCACCATTTGATTTCTTCTACAATTTTTTTTTTTTAAATAAGTGTATTGAAATACTATAGTTTTTTTAAATATCGAATGTCAGCCAATTACGGTAACTGTAAATATTGCATTTCATGAAAAATTGTGTCATTGAACTGGACGTTGCAATTCGCAATCTATAATTAAATTGTTGTTATTCATGAATATTGAATATTTGTTGCCATTTTTGTTTTAAATAATTGTTATAAGTAAATGATTCTGTGAGTGGGGAACGCTTTAATCAATTTCCGCATTGACAAATCATTTGCCGTTAATCTTTGACTCATTGGCAACAAAAGCAAGTTTGTTAATCTATCCCAAAAGAGATGTCAATTCATTTTCATTGTCTGCTGACTTTAGGCAGATGACCTTGCCGAAAGGCTACTGAACTCGCTCTTTGACATCGCAGAACACTGAACACAAAAGCCCAAACAAAACTATCAATAAATTAACAACATATTGTGTGAAACGATTTGTGGGTGTCACGCTTAGGGAATGTTATCTTGCCCGACTAGTAAGTACCCTGTAGGCACCAGATCCTCGCTTTTACTGTCAGTGGTATTGCATTAACAAATACCCTGTACTTATATCTGCTTATATTTAACTGCATATTTTTTTAATAATTGCCAACAGTTTTCAAAATTAAAAACTTTTAATGAGATCAACATATAAAACAAATTGGGGCAGAAGAAAAAATTAAATGTAGTTTTTAAAAACGATGATTGCACTTGAAAAACACAATTAAATTTTATGCTTGACCGAACCGACTGCATGAATTGGTTTATTAACGGTTATTTCGGCTATAATAATTTCGGTTTTCAGTTTTTTTTTTGGTTACGGTTACCAATTTCAATCGGTTTATACCGGTTAATGGTTAGGGTTAAGGTTACGGACTTAATCCCTAACTTTAAATAAAGTTCTCTCAAATAAATTTTTTATTAAAATATTGTTTAAATATTCGGTCTTCCAACTATTATGTCAGTTTTTAATATTTGTATAAACACACTGAAAAGTGGTTTGAAATCCAAAGTTTTAATGACAGACGCAATGCAAATGTGATGTTCTCATTATAATTTATAATAATTGGTAATCAAGACATTTCCTGGAATTATTTATAGTTATTGTTAATAAATGGACTTGGCAATTTGCCCAGGACAGTTGAAGTCAAGTTAATATCTAACCATTAGCGCAGTTGTTATTGTTATTGCAAGCCAAACAGTTGAAGTTAAATGAAATGTAATGTGTTATTGATAGGAATTGGCGTTAATTGTTTTGTTCGGTTAATTTGAGATCAGAGATCCCAAGTTCCCCGTTCTCAGTTCTCAGATCGTTAATTGGCCAGACTAGCAACGGATCTGTCCGTTTCAATCTAACTATAATTAGCTCACTTCACCGGCTAATTCGCACTTGGTAATCATAGGGGTTTGATTTCACTTTGATTAATTATTAATTGCATTAGCCACGTTTCCCAACTTGGAATGCAACTGCAACTGCAACTGGCACAGCATCATCTGAAGGGTTCAGCTTGGGTCAGAAGTTATTATCGATCGTATCATTAACAATATTATTACTTATTACTATTGCTCTGACGTCATTGAGACCCAGAGACAATAGAAACAGTTGGACTTTAAAGCCCAAATTATATTCGAGCTCACGATTATCGGCTCATGTTTAATTGATTTGAAAGAAAACTTTGCCATTAATTCAGTAGTTGCCGTCGAATTAGTTCGAAAACCAAAATAAAATGCCATTTAATTTGGTCACATTGAATTTTACCATTTGATCAATAGTTGCCATCGAATTAGTGCGAAAATCAAAATAAAATGCCATTTAATTTGGTCACATTATTATACAAAAGTTCAATTGTTCATTTGAAAGTGTTAAGCAGACAAGTTCAACTTAAATGGAACACAAAACCTACAAAATAACAAAGAAAAGCAAAGCAATAGAAAACAATAACAAACAAAACATTATAAATAGCACCACAACTAATTTGGGTTAAGTAACAACAAATTTATTATAGTGTCTAAATTGTTTTGGGTTCAATAGTTTTGATTAATACATTAGCGTTTTTTAAATCACCTTTAGATGTATTATTATAATATATAAACATAAAAGATTTCATTTTTTTCTACGATGTTCTCCAAATTAATCTCCAGTTAAATTACAGAAAACCATATAAATTTAGACTTCAAATAAAATCTGAATTAGAAATAAAAAACAACAGAAAGAAAATTCAAGAAATCCAAGTCTAAAATAACCTCTTTACTTGGTAAAAATCTAGTGACCCAAAATTTCTGATATCCTATTTATATTAAATTATGTTTATAAATTATTCTTAAAAAAGTTTGGCGTCCGGCACTGTTTAAAAAATAATTTTTATTAGTAAGAAAAATTGTTGTATCTACATATTTTTGGGTTCATTAGTTTCAAATACAATATTATTTTTTTTTTTAAATCAAGATTTATCATTATAATAAATAAAATAAATTATATTTTATTCTTTTTATCTCTAAAAATAACTCATAGTTAAACTTAAAACAAAATATATATAAAATTAGATCAAAAGCATACTGGGTTATACCGGTGAACAGTTAAAGTATCTAAATTAAAATATTCCAGTTATGGATATCTTGGATAGGATTGTTTTTATGAAATTGCAATGCATTGCTGATTCACTATTTATGTGAAATCATCTTTTTTATTAGTCTGAACTCAGATACTGAACTCAAATGCTGTCCAAAGACTTTACTTATATTTGAGAACTTGTTTGCAATCGTTCCAGTTGCTCTGGCAACAGGTAGGCAGGAATCAACTGGCCATCAATGGCGATGATTAAGATAAATTAACCGATCTGTCAATATAAAATTGCGAACTTCGAGCATTGTAAGTAATAAACCTGGCTAATTTATACTAGAATAGTTTGATGGCATGCAAATTTGTCAAATGAGAAGGCACAAATGCCATGTCCAAATATGTAATTGATAATACCTATACTTATTTATATCGAGGGAAAGTTAGATACACAAGCTGCTAAGACATATAATAGTGTCTGTTACTGTCTGTCTGTTTGTAAAATATAAACATCAATTAATGTTAGTTTCAGTGTCGATTCTTGAGTTTTCTTTCAAGTACAGTCGGGTAATTAAAAATGCCATGATAGTGTCGTAAGTCGGTGATTTCTTTTCAAGTTTTCAACTGTGTTCCGGTTTTCCAACTAATCAAAGTTGAGCTTATGCGTAACGCATAGTTACAAAGATACATACTATATGTAGCTAAATTGATTTATATTCATTATGGCATTAAATAGTGGTAATTATTAATCAGCCTGATCTCACGTGCTCTCAGCTAACCTTCATTTCGATGTCGAACACATGTCCGTCCCCAGTCTGCAATTGAGCAAGTATTTTAATTGTTTAACCTGAGATCTGTTTACAGTCATCGTTTTCAAATCTGTCTAGTCATGCCGGTGTGAAAGAAAGAATTTGATATCAGCTTAATCATTAAATAAACACAAACATCAAGAGTAACAAACAAATTAATAATATTTAAATTTAAGCATAAACTTATGAATATCTAACACAAATCTTAATTATAAATGAGCAACAATAAACAACAATAACAAATTACAAAATGGAATTTCACAATATTCGCATATGAAACTTGTTATTTGTATTTGTATTCGTTGGATTGGACTCTGGTCGGGCCTCCAACAACGGCTTGTCGTCATACGCTTTTTGAACTGTCTTTTTGACTCAGCGATTTCTTTCAATGGCTCTTAGACTTATCACTGCGGACGGCTGTCCGCGCTAGTGACGAAAGCAGCACGAAGGGTGCGAAAGGCGACTAGCATATATACACAGGAAGAATGGAAAATTTGCTATGACTGTCCGGTCAGGTCGAGTTATATACCGATCGAAAGGTATCAATTAAACTTTCAAATGTGCATACTAAGACTTTTGAAAACTCACCTGGTTCGTGAGATAAACAGGTGTAAGTGGGAGGGGCAAAATTTAAATGATTGGAGCAAATGGGGCCGTTGGAGCCTTTCTGAATTTTTTTATAATTTTTTACTATTCTAATCAAAAATACGCGTCGAATGACACCTCGATCCTCAAAATCCGACCACTGGTTCAAAAGATAATTAATTTTGAAATTTTTAGCGGCCTTCCGAAAATGAGATGAAAAGTCAGTTTGTCTGTTTGTTTGTTTGTTTGGATCAAATCGTTAATTTATCTTAAAAGTTTGAATGAGGACTTGTTCCCGCCCAAAAATATAGAAACGTTTGTTCTACGACTTTTTCGAAAATCGCTAGTTTAGCGGGAAATCGCTAAAAACCGCTATAGTATCCAAACGATAGAAGCTACAGATGTGATATATACATCGTTGAAAAGGTATTTCGAAGGGCTTTTAGTCATACCTTCAAAGTTTTTTTTTTAAGTAAAAAGGTAAACAGCTACAGGTGAAATAAGGTATTTTTTCCCACATTTTAGCGATTTAAGAAAAATCTACACATCAAATCACTTAAAATAAATATATTTTTTTTAGTAATTTATAAGTAAACCTTAATATTATTCGTCACAAAATTGGATATCAGAAATTTTGGTGCATGAAAATGATTTCGTCACTAGACTTTTACCTCGTAAAGAGGTTTTTTTTATAAGATACACATACACGTGCAGATACATTTGTATCTGTAAGAGGAATTTTTGACTTATTGGCTTACTAGTTTTAAATGGTCGGAAATAATTCAAAGAGTTGTTATAAAAAAATTTTAAATTCACATATTGATTTTTGAATAAAAAACTAAATACTAATCATAATGTTTATTTAATTTCTTATTTTTATTAACATAGTTTAGTTTCATTTGCAAAAGAAAATATGTAAATTTTATTAAATTTGTCAAAACAATTATTGGAGCAAGTGTATATTTAAATTACTTCAAATACGGAGTTCAGACAACTCTGAAAGCATGTTTAATATTTACGACGAAAAGCGTCGATTCTAAAATCATTCCGAATACATCCAAAAACACAAGTAAGATGGTGTAATTTGTCTGCAAATATCTGGCAAAAGATAAATGATATAAGGATTCTGCATGCATTGTCTGAAAGATTAATGATTCATAAATTAAATTAAATTTCGTTTTCGAACTGAGGCAGACTTCACCTTGAAAAGGTTTTAGCTTGATAGAGCCCAATTTTGACTGGCACTAATGATCTGTCTTTCAATGTGCCTTGCAATTTGGGGAATCAACGAACAACGTGTATAAATATCGAGTCCAAAGATCGATCACAGCTGACGACGACTTCCCGATCAATAACTTTAAGTACTAATCATATTTATAGAGATTTCTCTCAATGACGATCACGATATTTGTGCTTCGTTTTTCCCGTTCATTCAGCTCTCTGCGACTTCGTAACAACATGCTCATGATTAGAGCAAAAACCCTCGACAACAACAGCCAAAATAAGAATAAATTTAACGACGCAAATATATTTTTTGTTCCTTTTTTAATTCGAATTCGACAGCTAATCGTGAATTGGCACAAAATCAGTATGTGAATGAGAATTGGGAAGCGGGAGGGAGCTTCTGGTTTTTTTTTAAATTTATTTCTGGATATAATGTGTGTCAATGGGCGGAAAGACTACGAGATACCCTGTGTACAGTTTTGAGAAACATATATACGATCTACCCTCCACTAGATTCACGCAATGTTAAATAGTTACTTGAATACCTTCTGTATTTATTATCGGTAAGCTAAGAAACTTTCAAATATTGTTGATTATTATGTTCGTGGATTCAAAGCATAGAAGCCTTATATACACTTATGTATAAAGAGGAACTGAAAAAATACAAGTGTATGCCAGACGAACCTTGTAACACATTTTATCATCGATGTCGTCGAATATTTCATGAGCACAACACAAAGTTGTACGACAAGTCCCTGTCGAGGTATTAGTATTAGTATTATTAACATTTATGTGTGTTTCTACCCCGCCCAAGTTCAAGTTCAAGATCAAGTACCGAGCATACTCGCTTACATATTTAATCCATTATGACTATAATCAAAATATGTATTTTATACCAAACATGCAATTTACAAGCTATTAAAAGACCATAACTAATCAAAAATTAATTTACGTGATCAAAACAAAAAAAAGTTGAGCATAATGAAGACATTTAGCTGTTGTGGGCCTATTAAAAAAGCCATAAACTATATAAGCCACCTCTAATTATATGGCCAGGGCTTTGAGTCTCACGCTTCTCTCCCCCTGCCCCGAAGCATTTGACACATTTGGTTAAGCAAATTGATTAAGCCATTTAATTAGCGTGACGAAGTGTGACATTATATACTAAAATTTGTATTTAGGCCCACCATATACTATAAATAATTAGTAGAGTCATTGAACCAAGTAAATAAGGTTAGATAAATCAATGTTTAGGAATTATAACTATTAAAATCTAGCGCCTACAAGGTCAGACAGGAATTGTAAATAAACATTTATCAAGTTCCATAAAATAGTGTAGTATCTTCTGCATAAAGTCTTAATTGATTTTAGATATGAGATCATTTACACAGTTGTTGTAGAAATTAGCATTGGCAACTAAGTATAAACATTTAAAGTTCAGTTCCATGGGTTTCCCTATTTTATGATCCACTCGAAAGTCCATTTAGAACTCTTAGTTATCACCATATTAATATGAAAATCAAATATGTTAATTATATAATTAAATCATTGCTGTTGACTGTTTTTAAGCGATTCAGCACAATATTGACATAGATCAGTTACATACGATGAGGTTTGGGAATTTATTCTGTAGGTAACTGACCAGAAGATTTTGCATAAACAGTAATATATAATGATTTGCAAATACATTATTTTATTTATTTCAAGTGTAAAGTTCCCGTTAGATAATTATGCTTTATTTACGCGATTTTTCTCTGACACATTGATGGATGCAAGACAAGTTGTTTATTTTGCATTTTAATTTAATTGAAATTGTTCAGAATATATTTTATTTTTTTTAGGGATCACCTGGGTCAACACTGATTCACATTATACAACCGACTGTTTGAGATTTTTCTGAGCTCAATGCACTGATAACAATCTTCAATTAAGGGTGTTAAACATACAATTTAAGAACAGCACGTGTAACAGAAATGTGAAAATATCCAAGACATTTCTTTGAGGATAAAATACGAAATGACTCTCAATATTTTATTGTATGAAACACGGCTGATTCTGAATTAATTCAGATAGTAGTAAATAATGTAAATAAAAGGCTGCGTTTCATGAGTAATATAAAAAAGTAATAGTAAAATTAATGAAGCTTTAATTAACACGGTATTAAGCTGTTAAATGATTGAATTATTTAAAAGCAATAAGGTTTTCTTTGCTGGTTGATATTCAATGAGGCGGAACCTTGTCAGGTTTATGAACAATAAAAATGCATTTAACATTTTATCTGCATACGAGTATTTGTATATAAATCAATTGATTATGGGTTTTCGACCTCTATACAACATACATACATAAATGAAAATAAAAATGTATACTCACTTTTTGGTATAGTAATCATATTATCTTTTTATTGTATTTAAATATTCACAATATTTATATATTTTGTAATTCTTGTTATCTGAGAAGAAAAAAACGACCGTTGAAGCTAACAACAGTAGGCAATCGAATGAATTTAAATAATTTAAAATGTTTTACAAAATGCTTTTATTTAATGTTATTGTACGCATATGTATATGTGTGTTTGTATACTTGGAGGAGTAAGTGTGTTTATAATCTGCAATGTGCAAAGAGAGAGACTTTTCGAGCATCGAATTGGAACGTCATATGTCTTATCAGAATCGTGGCTGATGAGCACTTGATACGAAAAGGCAGACAGGCAGACAGACAGGCAGACAGACAGACAGACAGTGGGAGTAACAGTGAGATACACTTGAGAAAAAAGCACAGAGTTGAAAGCTTTTTTAGTTGGTAATTTAGACTGCCTATTAAAAGGGTATTCAATTGAGCTGCAGTCACCTCCAATATAAGTCTAATAATTTGTCTTTGTAATTTAATTAGTTTTAGTCTAGTTGTTGCTGTTGGTTATATTAGTAATCAGCTTTGCTGCACATTAATTGTCATTTGGTTGTTTTCTTTGTCATGCTGCTAGTTGTAGCTGAAGTCGTTGGCCCAATTAACCGAGGCCCTGAACTAAATATAACAATTGAATTTACCCTATTTACGAGTCAATACATTTACTACTTATAACAATCTAATTATATTTTTTTTTATTTTATTTTTTCACTAGCACATACACACGAACAATCACACTCATGGACACAACACACACGCAACTCTTTTCTATTGCCTTCGCTGAGGCGAACTAAACGAGACCGACTAACTAACGGACTAACGGACTAACTTGGGGGTGCCAACGAAGTTCTTTAATCAAAATAAAATATCCAGCTGAATAAGTCGTTGAACGCTGCGTTGCGTCGAGGAAGAATAGAGAAGAAATAGATGGATAAGGAGATGGAGAAGTAAAAGGAGGTGGAGGCGGAGACGGAGGCGGAGGAGTAGAAGCAAAGCAAATGAAAATTGCGATAGCAGAGATCAGAAGAGAGTTGCCACAGTTGCCGAGCATGCTCAAGAACCAACTGTTAACTGTTCCAGTGGAAGCTGAAGGCATAGGCAAATAGAGTAGAGTATGGTTGACTAATGAAATACCCTGCACAATGAGAGAGATTGCTTTAAACAAGCCTTTGATAATTTGAATAAATAATAATTTATTATAATGAATAACATATGTATATGCTCGATTCTATATTTACATATTTTTAATGATTTGTCTATTTTTTTTGATGTTGCTGATCTTAAAGGAAATTTACTTAAGATAATAAGTTTCTGTATTACAGATTACTGTTACATTAATAGATTAATTGAAATCTAATGCTTTTCTAGAATTGAATATCCCTGCTGGCGTACCAAAATTCTGCACATTTCTTGAGCCGTGCTGATAAGACGACCGTAGAACGGATGCCCAAGCAGCTGCCCAACGACCCTAATGTCTGATAAAACAAATGCCTTTTGTATGGACAGCCCGATACAAAAAAAAGTTGAAGCATTTGTATATTGAATATATTATATTTAATAGGGTAGACCCAAATAGTTACAACAAAGAATAGCTAGCTTCAGTGCGACGAAGACTAAATACTCTTCACAATTTCAATTTATTCATTTATTTTATTTATTGCAAATAAATAACTCTTTTTCAGGAAAATAAACACAATATAAATTTTGCCACGCCTCTTTTAATGATTTGACGCTTGTTGTCAATCTGTTTCAAAACCTGTCAATATATTCTAATTTAATATAGCTTAACTATCGGTTAGTGGGTTCATTAGCACGTATTCAAATTACTTTTTGATTTGCTCTGGAATGTACTACTTACATTTATGTGCATATATTAAAGACAATCATCTCGCCCACATGTAAGCAAAAAAATGGGATTGAACACGATTTTTTACGATTTTAAGCATAGTAATCCAGTAGCTTAAGTTCTTAACGAAACCCACAATTAAAGTAATTCGAATGCGGCATTCGAGTACAAGTATGTTGTAATTAAAACTTGAACAGAGCCGTGTTGAGTTGATCTCAAATGACGCGAATAGCCAGGAAAGTGAAGGGATTGCAATGCACAGCATGCTGAGAGCTAAGATCTCAGCTGTGATCCAATCTCAGATAGGATCTGTCAGCACAAAACTCAGAAAAAGAAGAAGCCACAAAATGTAAAAATACTTCCGCATACAAAAGTTCACTGAGTGGTTTCCACATATGTACATACATACATACGTCACCGTCACAGAGTCTTTATAAAAACGAAACAACGAAAAAAGTAAAAGGCAGCATCCTCAGTTTTTGCCACTCTCCACGATGCGACTGGAAGGTCACGCATTGTTACGCCCCCCTGACAACCCTAATGTAACACTTCCAGTCTACACACGTGATGCCAGCCAGCAAGTCTTGGCGCCAAAGCACCTTCCCAAGCGCCTCAGTTGCCCTCGAGTTACGCACACAGAAACCAAACCCAGAAGCCAAAATATTTTATTTGTTCTCAGTGTTTTTTTTTTTATTGATTTAAAGTTTTTTTCGCTTGTGCTAAAGGTCAAAGGATCATGCGGCTTTAGTTTTTCTTGTTTTAAATATACATAATAACTTTTTATTTCAAATTTACGCGTTTTTCATTAAGCTACATCCATTTAATGAGACTTTATTTTACTTGTATTTGTTTAAGTATTTCTCTTCATACCACGCAATTTGTTAAAAAAAACCTAATTAATAATTTAATTTATTAATACGATTCGAAACAATTCTATTGCTATTGCTGCTCCAGTGTTCAGAAATTAAGTGTGATCATTTTTGTATTGTGAAGAAATATCACCCGATTTGACCTTCCATTTGCACATGTGAGTATTTGCATAAGTTACAGTGGTTCAAAAGTAATTCAACGTTTGATGAATTTTTTGTATCACAGGAATGTAATTGCTCCCTGAGTGATCTATCGTTTTTTGCAACTACATAAGCGTTATTATTCTCATAATTATAAGGTTAAAACGTATTTGATTAACAAGTTTTTTTTTCGAAATTTTTAAAATAAAATTTTAATTATACATATATTTTATCGAAGAACAAAACAAAAATAATTTAATTTAAAATAAAATTTGCACATGACATTGCTGTTCTGCAGAAAAAAAGTAAATAATTTATTTTTTTTTAATAAGTTCAAGCACTACAATTCAAGCTAGCTTTGTATTATTTATTTCAATATAAAAGAGTGTGTAATATTCGTTTCCAAGTATTTAATTAACATATTGTAAACTAGTTGCACTGTTGCTTATAGAGACTTACGGATGTAAGTCACTGAATCTAACTAAATCCCATCAATCAACAAGTATTTTACAATTCAATTCAATTACCAGCTAGTCTCGACCCACTGTATGTCTAACTGTAAGTATCCATCAACAGTTAACCGTGCATAACAAAAGCCCAATGAACAAGTGTCGCATTTGGCATTAGTTGAATATTTCTCGGGAAGTTATTTCACGCTCTTCGTCTGGCCCTCGATTCGCTCTCTCTCTCTCTCTCTCTCGCTCTTCGTCTCGTATTGTAAATTAATGTGTGGAGCCAATAATTTATTCTAGTTTCTTAACATGTACATATTATTTTTTATTGATGTTCCCATGCAAATTGTTTCATGATAACAGCTCTATGGATATCTGCAGTCCGAGACGATTAATTAATTAAAAGCATTTTCATTTGCATTCGCTGTCATTTAAATTAGTTCAGACAACAACACCTATATACATAATTGTAATGCAAATTTATAAAAATAATCAATTAATAAAATTATTGGGGATTTATCTTACTCACATTCCAGCAAAACCGCAACAGTGACTTCCATAAGTGCCAGGCACCGATTCTAAAACAATTTTGAGATCGCAGAATCAGAAGAGAGCTCGACATGGCCGAGCGTTCGTACAGGTGAGTGAAATTCTTACCTGTAAATAAGTAGTAATAATCGGAATAAAATCGAGGTTACCAATAAACGGTATTTATATTGGCCCTTGGAGCACATAAAAAAGCTCTTAAGCTTATTAAAAAATATATTGAACATACTTTTCTTAATTTGCTTTCAATTTTTTTTTACAACGGAATGCTAAATATCAAAATTAAATTTAGCATTAATGTTAGTTATGTTATGTTGTTATGTAGAGTTCTGTTTGTAATATGACTTTAAGACCGATTGGGTATTAAAATCCGATTTTAAATATATACTTTAGTATTCTGTATAGTTCATGGTCACTGAAAATCATCTCGTCCCATAAAAGTGCAACAAAAAAATTTGCTAAAAAGTTTTCAAGAGTGTAATTGCATTGAATAACTTTTAAATGCTTTTCAAAAATAGTTTCGAATAAATGAGAAATGGAAAATTATAAATATTTCGATTATAAATAGGTGTACTTCGATTATATTCTTGGCAGCCACATCCGCATTCAGTAGTGTAGACTCGAAGCAAAAATAAGCTAAAACAAGCTAAAAATAAATCTATGCAAGAAAACATAAAAAATAATGATGTTTTCGTTTAAATATATATAAACATATTTTTGTCTGTGAATCCAAGTCTATGATTTAAAAAACAAACCTTATGCGTAATATTGCATTGATCGTTTTTAAGTGCATTTTGCAAATTTAGATCTGACTATAAGCTAGTATTTGCAAATTTTATAAGCTTTTACATTTTCAATTTGCTAGATCTAGCCGGAAATAAGCTAATCTGACAACACTAATCACTGCCAGTGCTGCCATAAGTCGATAACAAAAACAGTATAGAAAAAATGCCAAAAAAAAACCACACTTTTGAAATTATGGGAAGCTTGCATTTGAACTTCAATTGACTCAACTTACTTTATTTTGGTTTGGCTTTAATGTTAAATTTCTGGATGCAGAATTTTCCTGCCCACCTGTGATTGAGTCCATATTTTCATCATGAATTACTCACCAAGTCAGAATAGAGAAGAGTTAAATAGAGGTTTAATAATTGTATTAAAACTGAAGTTCCTCTGGTTTAACTGGTTTCCTCTCAGTTTCAACTGCTTTTGAGCCATGATTGTTGGGTTTCTCTTCCTTTCAGCTGGCCCTGTGATGGAGGCGTTGATCATGCAGCCGCTGCGTATTATGCCGCGGCCCAAGGGCCAATTTATCCGTCGGCTGTGCCGCCAACAGCGCTGTGTGCTGACTTCAATAACAATCCAGGCGGATGTGGAGGCGGAGGTGGATTGCGTTACTTTAATGGATTGCCTAGTTATATGCCGCCGCCAGGATTGGTGCCCAATAAGTACAATGGTCCGGCGGGGATGCACTCGCACCTGGAGGTGTGTCAATATGCACATGCGAATGGCAGCGCCTCCTGCTACAATCGCAATCGTTATATGCCCTATAATCATAATCGAGCCTGTGCATCGGCTGCAGCCATGGCGACCATCAATGGGCATCCGCTGATGGGTCAACATGTGCAGCATTCGTCCGTCTCTTATCCCGGCTATCAGGCAGCGTTTGCTCCCATCTATAAGCAGGCAGCGCCACTGGCCACGCCCACAGCACTGCCACCGGCAAGTGTTGCCAGTGCCACGCCCAGTGCCTGTATTGCCAGCAGCAGCACAAGTATTGCGGACTTGGGCTACACCAATGAGTTGATCAACACCATGGCGCCCAGTGTGGTGGCTTTATCCTGTTCCGGCAACTCCACGTTGTCCACGCTCTCCACCAACAACAGCAGCAACAACAACAGCAGCGGCAACAATAGCAACACCAACGGCAGCTCTGCCGGCGAATCCAATTCTGGGCATGCTTATGCCAGCGGAGGCAGCGACACCAGCGACGCTGTCACCTTGCAGATAACCAATCTGGATTACTCCCAGGATGAGGCCAGTTTGCGCAACTTTCTAATGAATCAATTGAAGCCCATCACGCCCGTCATCTCCCTCAACTTTGAGGGCAGCTCCTATGCCAAGGTCACCGTACCGGATCTCTATGTAAGTACAGCAGACTCTCACTAATTAAAACTAGCGGAAGTTTAAATTTAATTGCAATTGAAAAGTCAACCAATTAAAGAAAATATTTTCAACACCATATTTTTAACTTAAAATTTAGTTTTAATTTTCCATGATAATTTTTGGTAAAATTTCTAGTATTCCCTTTACTATATTTTCTTTATCTTTGGAAAAGAATTCAAAAATTCTGAGCTCTTAAATTGCGTATTTATATAAAAAGGAAAGTAGATTTTTGACAAGTTTACAACTTATGTAAATGAATAGCATCCAAAAATACTTACTTATCAATTGTAGATTCATATATTTTTACACAAATTGCACAGACATTTTTTAAGGTTTGTCAAATTTTTATTGCCTAGCGAAATATTTTAGAGATGATTACAATACTTTCGGTGACATTACCGAATTAATTCCTCAAAATACAGGATTATTTTTTTTATAAAAGTAAATGTAGCGTTTTAAGAAAATTAAATTGTAGTATACACTTTAAACTTTTTGAAGAACTTTTAAATTCCTGAAAATGCGAGATTTCTTGAAAAACGATAATATTTGAATTACTGAGAGTATTTTTATTACATTTTTTTTTTTTTTTTTTTTTAACAAAATATTTTGTAAGTTTTCATATATTCTTAAAGGCGAAAATTGAAAAGATTTCGATATTATCGAACTTTACGTAGAAAACTGTACTGATAAAGTAAAAACTATTAATTAGGTAATTAGAAATCTTGTTTTCTGATAATATCATGAGTATTGAATGGTTTTTTGGTAGACTTTGAGTAAATTAAGGTAAAGTGAATTAAAATAAATATCAAAGCCATTCCCAACTTAAACTTCATCATCTTTGAGTCTAACATCTCTCGCAATCTCGTAATCCTTCGATCAGTTTGCCAAGCAGGTGGTGTCCAATTTGCATCGCAAGAAGAATGGACACAAGCGAATGTTGGTGAGTTACACCCGCGACTCCTCCCTCACCGAGGTCAACACTTTGCGCTGCCAGGTCGCCGGACTCTTGAAGGTCAGTCTGAGTGGTCAACTCCAGAGCTCCATTCCCAACCACTACTTTGTACTTATCCACAGGATGTTCCGTACTATACACTTCCCATGTATAAGTTCCGTGAGCTATTCCAGTCTCGGTTCAAGACATCGATCAGTGTCCTGGATTTGTACAAGATGCAGGACATCTGTACGATTAACTCGGACAATAACGAGGACAAATTCATCAGCCTGCAGCCGGAGTTGGTCAATACCTTGGAGAGTTCGCCATTGATGGAGGGACTGCAGCACAGTGTGCCCTACTGTACGGTGCACTTCAAGCGGGAACAGCACAAGGGCTGGGCCGAGCAGGAGATTGAGCCATTGCCCAATGTGTGTATGACCATTGCTGAGATCCAGCAACTCATCTATCCGCTGTTGAAGCATCATCCCGGTGACATTCCCGTCGCCACATTGCTGCACTGCATCGAAGGACAGTTGAAGGTGCAAATCTCTGCCGATGATAGCGGCGTCAACCTGGAGCATCTCGTGTGCTGTGTCCAAGGCATACAGATCCAAGTGAACAACTTTGGCATCAAGATTCTCGGTTGGCTGGAGCTCAACAAGGAATTAAGCGGAGGCTCCAGCAGTTCCAATGTCAGTCTGAATTCCAGTGATCGTCCAAGTGCCACTAATGGCAATGGTGGTAATGGTGGTTACTTTAAGAACTCCGTGGCGGATCCGCTCTTTCAAATTGCCCGCGAGGTCATCGAGCTCGTGAAGATGTCGCCCAAGTCCACGATGAAGTTCAATCGCTTCATTCCGGCCTATCACAATCATTTTGGCAAGCAGTGTCGCGTCGCCGACTACGGTTACACCAAGTTGATTGAGCTCTTCGAGGCCCTGTCCTCGGTGGTCCAGATCATGGGCGATGGCGAGAATCGCCAGATAACGTTGACCCATCGCACCCAGATTCGACGCTTCACCTCGGATCTGTTGCGTGTGCTGCGGGCACATGGAAATAGCTCCGTGTTGTTATCCCAACTGCCGGGCATCTTTGCCCAGGCTCAGAATCGCAACTTCGATGTCACCGATTATGGTGTGTGCGACATTGTGGACATTTTGGATGGTCTCGTCAATAGCAACATTGTGGTGCTCAGCACAGTGCAACAGGGCAAGGATATACTCATATCCATGCCGAAACGCAAGCAGACCAACACTGAGCTCGAGAAGATCTGTGTCTTTGCCGGCGAGATGGTTGAACTCTTCCAGAATGCCCTCCAGTATACCATACTGTTCCAGAAGTTTGTCCGCTCCTATCACTATCATTTCGCCTATCAGTGCCGTCTCAGTGACTATGGCTTCTTCAAGCTGGCCGATCTCATGGATGCCATTCATGGTGTCGTCGAGTTGGAGCAGAACAACGATGAGGACAAGAAGATTATGCTGTCGCCGAAAATGGCCAGACGTGTGTTTGCCCTGCAGTGCGAGGATCTCATCCGGAATGCCACTGGCAACTCCACCAACTGCATGAAGTTGGATCAGATTCTCACGCTGCACAAGAAGAAATATGGCTATCAGATGCAGCCACAGACACTGGGAGTCAAGGACATTGCCAGTGCCATTGAACTGCTGCCCTATGTGGAGGTCATTCACAAGGAGCAATCCACCTGGCTGATATGCCACAACGACGACATGGAGTTCCGACAGCTCTGCTATCGTGCCTGCAAGCATTTGCTGCTCAGGGACACGCCTCCGGCCAAGGGGGAGCCATTGAGTCAGGCCCAGTTCCTCAGCGACTTCAATGCCAAGCACAAGCTGCAGCTAACGGACTCCAAGTTGGCTGCCATGCGACATGCCATCGAGGTAAGTTGCCATCTTCCAGTTAACCAGCTAACGAAATTCCCATACATATTTTTTTTTTTTAAATCAGGCATTAAAACCGAAACCGTAACCATAACCTTTAACCGTTAACCGGTACTAACTGAAACCGTAACCGAACAATAACTTTTATATTTTAGCGATACCGAAAAAGCGAATTTATTCCAACCGAAATAACCGTTTAGAAACCGATTCATCTATAACAGTTAATTTCGGTTCGGTTAATCATTAAATTTAATTATGTTATTAAGGTGTTATCCTGGTTTTTAAAAGTAAATTTTGGTTTTTATTTCAATTTTTGTATTGATCTCAATAGAAAGTCCTCAATTTTTGATTTTTTTTCAATTTTACGTTTCTTCAACATTTAAAATAATTTTTGTTGTGAACCGAAATAAAAATATAAATAATTTTTTTAACATAATTAATTAAATACTCGTATGAATTTTAACAGATTTAATCAGCAAAAACTTTGTTATCTTATAATAGTCAAATTTCTGGACTCAAAAGGTACAGCAAACGATTTTAATGGACACTTTAAAATGTCGTGATAAATACTATAAATATTGACATTAAAAACTGAATGTGCACACACTAAAATATCAAGATGTTACACAAAATACTATAACACAATTTTCTGGTATTTTCTATATATGCACTTAGTTTATTTACAGTTTTATTTTAAAATTAAATTCTTTTTAATGATTATTAAATTATTTTATTAGTTAACTTAAATTTTTTTGAAAACCAAATAATATTTGTTATATTATTATAATTTCAAAAACTTTACCATTATTCTGTTAAAAATAGAATGCAAACACAACGTTAGGTGACTTTTTAAGTTCCTGTTGAGCCTCTCTTGAACTGTAACTCAACTTCCCTCGCCTACCCCCCAGATTTACACGGAGGCGGATCAGACATGTGTGCGTCTCACCAGCTTCATGAGTTTCCTGATCTCTTTGGTGCGTCTCCTGGAGCAACGTCCCAGCATGTATTTGCACGAGCTGAAGACATCATTGGATTGTGGCCTGAGCACCACATTTGAGTTTGGTTTTCCCAATTTGTATTCGGTGATTGTGGCCCACGATGATCTTTTTACCATCAACAATGGACCGACCCAAGAACGCAGCGATGTCACTTTGAATGTCAACTGTGAATGTAAGTAAGGCGTAGATTCTTTTGGACCCTTAATGCCATTTGGAAACTTGAAGACTTAATGTTATTGGCAATAAAAAAACGATTGTTCGAAACTCAATCTTTACTAAGATAAAGTTTGTTATTTTTTAAAATACTTGAACCATTTTCCAAATTGTATATTTAGTATTATTTCATACTTTTATGCTTCGACAATCTTACAAATTGTTTATTTGGTATTTTCTTATACCTCCAGACCAAATTTCTTTAAAATAAGAAGACTTTAACATACATATATTTTTTTTCTGTTGAGAAATATTTTTCTATATTTTAAGACATTACTCTGTAAGTTTTAAAAAATCATGAGTGTTCTTATTATTATTTATTATTATATTTTTTTTATAATTATAATGATAAATATCGTTGAATTTTATTCCAGTACGTCTCAGTGCTGGGGCAAGTCATCAGCATTTGTTTGGTTCCCTCAAGCTGCCCTATGCCAAGCACAAGGCCCAGCGTCAATCTCGCCCTGCACTGGGCGAACATAATCGTCCGCCGCCGGCGCAATCACCGCCTCCGCCCAAGACCCGGGCCATTGCCAGTGAATATGCCAGTTCGGTGGCCAGCACTGGGACCAACGTGGCCTACAAGCCGCAGGTGAAGGTCAACAGTTTCCAGGCCTATCAGGAGCACTATGCCGCTGCTTCTACTGCTGCTCCTGCCACTAAATACTCGCCACCTGGCTTGGCCAACTGCTCCGTCATGTCATCCACTTTGCTCAACAGCTCTGGCTCCAACGCCAATTCGGGATCTGGTTTGTGGAGCAGCTGCAGCAACAAGGAGAACTCTTTGAATAGTTCCCAGCAGTTCTCGCACAACAGCAGCTACAACAACAGCAACAACAGCTCCTTTAACACATCCTCGGAGCTAAACAGCAGCCTCTGTGTGAGCGATGTCGCCTCCAGCACAGCCATTACAGCTGCCACGCCCTATGATTACTGCAGCAAACTCTGGTATCGTCGCCAGACCAGCTTCGGCAATCGCCAACAACAGCAGCAGCAGCAACTGCAACAGCGACAGCAGCAACAGTCCACATTGTTGCAACATCAGAGCTCTATGGATGCTGGACGGGATTTGTATGATGCAGATGGGTTGTCCACAAGTGGCGTCTATGATCCAACCAAGTATGAGTCGACCACTGCAGAGGTGAGCACAGAAGATTTGTTGAAAATCGTATTTATTATTATCTTTTTGTATTTTATTTTCCTGAGCTTGTATGTATATGGGATAATTCGAAAATTTTAAACCAAGGGCGAAAACTTAAAGTTGTCCAAAAGCTTCATTTTTTTTAATAATAGCTGTTTTTTGTTATAATAATATACATTTTCAGGCTTCAAATTACAAAATCATAAAGGTTTTACGGTGGTTTGGTTGTTCATGGCCGAGCCTAATCAATTAATCCCTTTTTTTTGCCTCTTAACTTCAATAATTCTTGTAAAAAAAGGGTTATTTTCAATGGCCAAAAAACTGGGCAAAACTGTCATCTGAGTGTTTAGCTCTTAGCTCATCTTAAACTTTGTTTCATTTTCTTTTATTTAAGATAAAAACTGTATCGAAAATATATTTAATATACATATATTTATAATTATAAAAAAGTGTGTGTGTAAAAAGAGTAACGTCCGCGACGTAACGTCCGCAACAGACAAAAACAAAGATTTTTTAAATTAACGAAACAACTTATCTTTATTTTTGATGCTGGATTGATATGGTCATATATTCCACTTAATTTTTTGTGTTTGAATATTTTTTGTTTATTATGCTTAATTCGCTCAAATCGACTTCCATTCTTTGTAACGGCCGCAACGGAGCTTTTAGCAAGCCTTATTTTATCCAAAAGCAGTAAGGCTTTTAAAATTGGTTTAAAAGTACTCCCAATGAAATGAATTTTCCAGAAAATTCCATTCAAATTCACCAATCTGAACGCGAGCTGTATTAGTTTAAACATGAAAAATAGTTTGCAAATGCCCGCAGCTCAGGATCAGCCCATATGTGAAAGTGAATTTAAATACAAATTCTCCTGCTTAAACTTGCAATTTCCGATTTTGTCAGCTCATCTATAATTAAGTATTATTATTCTCAATAGAAACTGCCCTACTGGATCGATCCCATTTGGAGTAATCAACAGCAGCAGGAGCCAAAGCAAAATCTACTCAACATACGTTTGCCGGAGCTGAAGGCATTCAATGTGTTGCCCATGTTTCTATCACCTTATACCATATCGAAGCATAAGAATATGAAGCGGCAATTGTTCAATTTCGATAATCACGATCGCAAGATTGTCTGAAGTTCAAAGGGAACGATCTTTCTGTAACAGAGCTCCTGGTGAGCCTTAAGTTTATAACAATTTGATTTAATTTCTATAAATATTATCTCTTTGTTAAATTCGTTTAATTGTAAGCACATTTTGTTAATGCCAACTATTTACAAATACTACAAACAAATTTATACATACTATATAAGTTATTATTATTTTTTTTTATAAATTGTTACACGGATTACACATCAACAAACAACATTTTGTATTTTAGTTGTAAGCAAAAACTTGTTGAGTCTAAAACACATAAGAGAATTATTATTTTTTTTATATACTTGTAGATTTTTCTCACTCCTTGCTTGTTAATGAACATTTCAAATAAATCTATATATTGTTTTGTAAAGTTTGTATAAACATGTTATTTAAAATATTTTAAAAACTGGGCGCAACTTTTCGGAAGAATGCATTTGCCAACTCAATGCCAAAGAAGGTCGCGGCATTAGCGGGGAAGGCGCGAATTATGACAGGTGTGAAGCCACTAAAAAAGTTAAAAAAATTAATATAAATTGAAAATGTAATTATTTATTGAACTAACCGATACAAGGCGGTGATACCATCATTCTTCAACAGATCCGCAAATACAGCCCTGACGCCATTGAATTTACCCTCAGGAGCTGAGTGAGAAAAAAGAAAAGGTGAAATCAAAGATTATTGGAGTGTCTCCTCCACCTACCAGATTGCAGACGACTCTTTAGGACATCGGCTGGCATGCCACCAACCCAGTACAAAATACCCGCTATTCCGCCTGCAAAAATAGCCGGGATTAAGTCAACATTGGGTCGATTGTATCGGCGTCTATACTCGTCTGTTAACAGCTCATAGCCCAGAAAATATAGTCCGCTAGCGGGTATATCTATAAATATTAAATAGCTTTAATTCGCATGTAAATACTCTGGGATTAGTGCGTCAAAGTGGCCGCGCCACAATAGTTTACTAAATGTGTTTATAAATTCACTGAATACGCCTTTGAGTTGTAATAATTGTGTGTCGTTATCGATTAGATCAAAATTTAGTGCAGCTATTATACAATCAATTATTGAACAATATCAACTTGCGACGCGGCTCCACTTATATCACAGTAATTAAAGTCGCAATCCGAAGAGATTGCGCGTAACCCTCATATTAGCGCACTGCATTGCACTTGTGACTCTCAAACTAATTAAAATCACATAACGAACACACAGATTGCACAATTATTTTTACAAAGCGGTCGGTTGTCTTTTCATTCTTTAATTTCTGATTTTTAAAAGTAAAAACAAAAGAAAACAAACTTATCACAGCTGGGAAAACATTTCACTTTATTCTATTCCTTAAATTCAGAAACAAATAGAGGCAGGGACAAGTGACCGTTTTGTAAACATAATTTTATAGCCCTTTGTGGTGCACTGCTTGCGAAACTGCACATGTGCAACACAAACTGTGCTCACCAAACTTTACCTGTCACACTCAAACTAATTAAAGACAAACAATGAAGAGGCTATGGATAATCCTTTTAAGCTGCACTCCAAAACTGATCTGTTTTAAAGTGCAATTGTTAGCTTATGACTTCGAACCTCGAACAAGTTGAAAACCATTACGGGCATTTTGCACTGCTTGTGTAATTTTAATGCACTGCTTGAACAATTCCTTTCAAACTGTGCATTCTTAAATGCATTTGTGGCTCTCAAACTGTTACAGCACATTATTTACTTAATGCAATTAGATTGAAAAATTATTGAGATAAAGCCAGTGAGGTTAATGCAAACTGAATATTGAGTTTAAATTTAAACAAATTTCAGACTATATAAAAAAATTGTTTGTTGCTGGAAAAGCTTCAGTTCCAGTAAGTTAATTAAAAAATTTAACAACAATTTCCAGCTTTTTTAAAGAAAACAAAAATTGTTTTTAAAAGGCGGACAGATAGATATTTACTTTATGTGTAGGTTCGAATATGTTTTCTTTGATTGTTCCAAGTAACGAAACAAAAAACATGATTAAATTCTAATTCTAAAAATGTAAAACTTGTTTAGTTAATATAAAAATACGCATTTATTTTAGTACTACACATTTTGACTCTTAACACGAGCATTTGAATAATTTCATTGCACTTCCTGGGATAAAAGAAACTACAAGTAATAACAAATCATCTTCAACTAGAAATTGGGGGTGAAATAGTTGAAGAACTTATTGGCCAACTCAATGCCAAAGAAGCAGGCAGCATTCGCTGGAAAGGCGCGAATCATAATGGGCGTTACGCCACGATATAAAGCCAATGGACCATCCTTGACAATCAGATCCTTGAACACGCTGCGAACGCCGTGCTTGTAGGTGCCCTCGGGTGCTACAAAAAAAAAAGAAAGAGTTTTATTGCATTGTAACTAATGGATATTTTATATGTAGCTTACCCGACTGTAGACGACTCTTTAGGACATCAGCAGGCATGCCCAAAATCCAGTAGGCCATGCCCGCAGCACCGCCAGCAAATATGGTTGAGGCAGTGTTGATTTCTCCCGTCTTCGATTGCGCCTTGGCCATATCCTGAATGTACTCGTAGACCAGGAAGTACAGGCCATTAGCAGGCAGATCTGTAAAAAGATTTGAGATCCTATTAATATATGTATGAATCAGTTGGAATATATACTATATGTATTATTAATAAATTCATAACTACAAACTACTTAAGGAACTTTTTTTACTACTTGACTTTCTTATCATTTACTCACATTTTATAAACTTTTCTCTTTAATCATTTCTTTTTATTTCTTTCTTATAAATTTCTTGATATTCTGAAAATGTAAAACGGCAATTAGGCGAGCACTGTGAGAATTTAATTTATACAAATCAGGAAAAATCCAAGCGGCGACTTCAACGGCGCCATAGTTATCTTGTTTATAGTAAGGCCCAATAAACTATGTATGCATACAATAATAAAAGCTTTAGCCGAGAGTGCTCGACTATAAGCAACCCTGTAATCAGCACTGACATACGCAAATAACTTCAAATCTAACGAACTTATGGAAAGTTTTAAATAAACTTGTGTTACATATTTTTTCCAGCTGTGACATTTTCCAAAGTTACAAAAACTTACAGACGTTTTCTATGTGATAAAAACATTAATTTTGAGTTATACATAACACCCCTTAATTCTCATATCAATGTGGTACAGGGTATTATAATATATATATGTATACATGTGTTGTGTGCACAGAAGGCTGAAGAAAACATAAACAAGTTATTCGTACAATGGGTGGAAAGAATTTAAATATGAAAATGAATTACAAAATAAACGTAAATAAATGTTTAAAGTGAGTCAAAACAAGTTTTTAAAAAAGATTAACAGTCATTGTAAATAAATACAATGTACTGTAATTTAATTTATTCATATAATTAAAATTGACTTCGAATAGGTTTCAAGAAAAAATCTTAACAGGTTTTTATACAGCTTTACAATGCGTAGTTTTCAGAGATAAAACAGAGTATTTTCAATTAAAAACAGCTGATATAATACTGGGAAAAAGTTATGTCAATATTTATAAAGGCTTAGTTTTCAGAGAGACTATATAATTATTATAAAAAGAATCAATTAGACAGAAAATATGTTGTAGCAATATTTATAGAGCCTTTGTTTAGATTTAGAAATAGTAAGGTAGAAAATTATCAACTAATATAAACTAGAGAAAGATTACTTAAAAAGCATGTTATGCTAAAATTAAAAGATTATTTGTTAAACATTTATTGTTTGCATAGCTTTCAGGTAAACAAAAAGGGCAGAAAATTGAAGAGATTATCAAAAACTACTCGTATAATACGATTTTATAAGAAATATTTCAGATATTTTCTTTTTTTATCTATGTTTCTATAAATTTTTTTATAATAAATGAAGAAGAGTTTATATTTATATTACAAAACTATAAAGAGATAATCCGAAATCCATCTCGAAAGAGACTTTTGCATCATACACAACCGAGACGACCTTGTGTCCAATGATCTCTCAGCCATGTGGAGAAAATGTTTTCAAACCGACACGATGCCCACTGCAGCCAGCATACAATAAATACATCGTATTTATACTTAAGAAGAATGTCGACTTATCACTGAGGAAACTCATTTCCGTTAGATATTAAAATATGAGTTCAACTTACTGATTTCGTTCTCAGTTGAATGTGAACCATGGGACAGACTTTTAGTGTATGAATGGAATTCGAGGCAAGCGTGCCTGCTTGAAAGAAATCCGACATTGGAAGCGAATTTGGATTCCACTCTGCTGCAGACGATAATGAGCATGATGATAACGATAAAGACGTTGATGAAACTGTTGATCGTGATGCTGATAGTGAGTGACCATCAAATGCTATTTAGTTGCCCACCTATTAACACACTCTCAACAGCAACGCCAGTTGCATGCAGCGATGCCACAGGCGGAGGTGGAGGTGGATACAGAGTTGGATACAGAGTTGGAGTTGGAACTGGACGCAGAGCCAATTCCGGAACAGGACGCATCTAGTTGCCCCTCGAGCTGTAGCTGTCAGTATGCCGCCTTCAATGAGCTGCCCATTGCACGTTGGGTGAATCACATGACCAGCGATAATGATGATAATTCCCAACCGGATGATTCCGATTTTCTAATGCCCTCAAGAATTAAGATGGCCACTTGTCTTCTGCAGAAGGAGAGTGAAACGCAGAACTTGTTCAGTGCGCTGCCCATCGATCTACAGGCATTGATTCTTTTGCACACGGGTAGTTTAAACAGTCAGCTAACAGGTGAGTTGAGACACAGTAGATTCTAATTATTAAAATTTTAAGCAAACTAATAAAAGATTAGTTGACTTAGTAAAACACAAAATTCGGAGATTTTAGACGCTTTCTTGAAGCTTTAATGGTCTTGAAGTTGTAATGTATTATGACGAATTAATGGTCAAGTTGAGCTTTTAAAAGCTGCTCAAAGGCTTAGATGTGCTTTCTAAAGCTTTAAAAGAGATTGGTTCCAGTTAGCAAACAATGATTAAACTAATCCGAAATAAAAGCTGATTACCTTAGGGAAGTTTAAAAGTGCTTTAAGATGTAAAAAATGCCCAAGATGAGAATCAAAGATTTTAATTAATAGAATTAAAGAAAGAATTGCTAGTTTTGTGAACTTTTTAAAATAATGGAAAAGCTTTAAATGTCACAATAAGTCAATGGTATCGTTTATAGTGAATACTAGCAGTCTGCATGGACTCAACCAGCTGATGACCCTAGAAATCCGCGGCACAGACACCACAACACTGATCATCGATGAGCCGCTGGAGTTTCTGCAGCACGCCAATTTGGAAGGATTGCGAATTGAAGCGAGCAATCGACTGCAGCGTCCCAAGTACTCAAAGCTACCCAGCGATGATTACGAATACAAGCCGCCGAGTGATGTGGCCGGGAATGAAGTGACGCCCAAATATCAGCTGCAATTCGAGGCAGATGCCGTCGTGGAGATCATGAGCTATGAACAGCATGTGGAGAGATTGAAGCAGACGCGAATGCCAAGTTTCTATGGCTGGAGTCGGTTGGAAGTGTTGCGCATCCACAAGTGTCAGTTGAATGAGCTGCACTGGCAAATGTTCGATGGCCTGACGCAATTGCATCATCTCAGTCTCGAGCGGAATGGCATTGAGGAGCTGCAACCATTTGCCTTCTCGGGTGCACCGCATTTGAGAAGCCTCTCGCTGGCCCACAACTCGGTGACAAGACTTTATTATTTGGGCCTAGCTGGTCTCTTGGAACTGGAGACTCTCAATCTGGCCGACAATCATTTGGAGCGTCTAAGCGAATCAAGTTTTCCGCCCTTGCCACGCCTTCAGAAGGCGGACTTGAGACAGAATCCCATAATGTACATATTGCCGGCGACCTTTTGGGTGATGAACGATACGCGAGAGTTGCAGCTGGGCAGTGAGGTGGCAGCTCTGGAGTTGCGCAGCTGGAACAGCTTCGGACAGTTCGACTCGTTGCACAAACTGCGAAAGCTGCATCTGGGCAATGTGACCACAGTTAGCTTGGAGCAGGGAGTCTTCAAGGTAAGTGGCAGCTAAAGTTCATGCAACTCCTTAACTCAATTGCAATAAACATTGGAAAAATTATTATTTAATTACGAAACAGTTGAATATTTTCGATTTTAACTAGTACACTCCATCCGTTACAAAATTAAATTTGTTACCAGCAGAGTTCTAAAAAAAAAACATGTGATGTGATGCGAAGATAAAAGTAAAGACATTTTTTTATTAATAAGGGCAACAAAAGCCTTACAGAATGTAATGACGAGTTTATATTAAAAACAATAATTTTCAAATCGTATCGAGATACTTGAACATTTCGATGGCGATTTGTATAGTTGTTCTGATGAAAATTTATCACTAAATTAGTACGCTAGAATTCTCTGATTGTGATGCTTTGATATCAATGGCGCGTTAAACAAAACCAATCAATCAGTAATCATGTATCACAAATCAAAAAATATTTGATGGGAATTGTGGTAAACTCCATGATGAAATTTAAGGCAAAACCAAAATTGACATTCTTTTTTTTGACAATATTTATTAAGAAAATTCAAACCAATTTGGCGCTTAATGCTCAATGAAATGGAAATCAACACAGCAAAATGCCAGATTTAATATAATGATGATGATGATTTGTTGAATTATTTAATAATTAAGCCAATATTGTATGCGCATTTCATTTTTTATATAAGAAAGTTTAAAGCACTTTTCCTAGCCACTTTCGTTAAAAATACGCAGAGTCTTCTCTGTATTTATTTTTAAACAAGCCAAAATGACATGAATAAACTTATTAAATAATTAATAATTAATTACGTTGCTTTTAACTTCAAATCATGTGTTCTTTTGATTACGATTTGATTTATCGATATGAAAGCATCAGAATCAGAAAATTTTAGCGTAATATTTTGGTGATGAATATTCAGTCATGACAACCACTAAATTTTGAAATCATGATTGCTGTCGATTTGTTCTGGTGACTTTGGAATCTGCCTAATTGTAAGAAAAATAGCTGCCTTATTTTAAATGAAAAAATTGGCTTAATTATCACAAACTGCATGACATTTTTAAAAGTGACATTAAAGAAATGCCAGCTGTGATTTTGCCTCAAAACTCCATTAAAGCGTTCACCAGAAGTCTATCGAAGACATAAATTTAAATCAATAAACTTAATTGACATTTCTTTTAATAGGGACTGCAATCTTTGGAGCAACTGACGCTGAAGGGGAGCATTGGGAGCGTGCAGTTCGATGCCTTTGCTGGAATGGAACAATTAAGGGAGTTGGACATGAGTCACTGCGGCATTGTGGAGCTATCCATGGATGCACTGATGGGTGCGAAGCGGTTGCAGCTGCTCAACTTGTCGCACAACAATTTGACGCATGTACCGAATGGTTTGTTGGATGATCAACAGCAACTGGAGGTGGTGCAACTGCAGGGCAATCAGTTGATGACGCTGCCCACAAGTTTCTTTCAGCAGCCGCGACTGCGAGTGGCGCGTCTCGATCAGAATCCCTGGCAATGCAGCTGTGACATGAGCAGCTGGAAGCCACGACTCACGAATGCCATACGCCTGCCCAGCGTCAAGCGTTGTGTGCGCGACATTCACGGCCAGGATATTTCCTGTCGTCATGTCGCCAGCTACGAGACGGACAAGAGTCTTGTGCCACGTTGTGCCAACTACAATGGGCGCAGTGTTTACTACGTGATGCGCAAACAACTCCATTGTGGCGCCATGAACATCCTAACACGCTCAAAGGCCTCCAGCACGCGTGGCCTGCCACATTGGCGCAAATTGGAGTTGCAACAGCAGCAGCAGCAACAACAACACTTGAACAGCTCCAAGAAGCCAAAGCCAAAGAAGAAGACAAAGAAACAACACAAAGCACATTTCGCGCCACGCAACAGCTTGGAGTTCATATTGCAGCAGGAGCAGCAACAGGTGCAACAAAATGAGGCATCTGTGCCAGCATCTGAGGCACAGGAAATGTCCAACGAGATTTAATCAGCACACTCGCAAATAGTTTAGCTTTAAGTTGAATATTATGTTTTATGTTTAATGAATCATTAATACGACAAGTTAATTAGATAAACTCAAATATATAATTACGCTTAGACTGAAAATCAACTTCAGTTTTCACAACCAGAGGAGAACTTTTGAAAAGTAGCAGAGCAAATTTAAAGTTTACTTTCAATACGGGGATTGCAAGTAAGAACTAAACAAATTCAAAAAATCAAATCCAAGAAATTTGAGAAATTATAGCTATATCTTCTTCAAAAAAAGATTTTTAATAAATGAAAAAGAATAATTTTGTAATCAATTTTGATTGTCTAAATAAATTGTAACTATTATTATCAATTTTTATCTAAATTCACTTTAAGTTTTAAATTATAAGTTCGTCAGATCTATCCGAAATACATTATAATTGTAGTAAAACAGCCATTTAACCCCTTAGGGAAAATAGATAAATATTTAAGATTCATAAAATATCAAATCACTTTTGGCTTGTGCAATTGATTGAAGCCAATTTAAGATGAGAAATATGGTAAACCAAACACAATCTAATTTTGTAAATATATAAAATATATGTACAATTGAATACATTGACAATTAAAAGACCTATTCAAAATCTAAACAACTTATACAGCAAATGAAATAAAAATCGAAAATCTAGTGAGGTCGAATTGTTATGAACATCGATTGGTTCTTCTTCTTTAACAAAATAAAATTTGAGGCAAAAAATCGCTTATTCATTCACAAACGTTCAACAGTACAGACTGAATATTTACGATTGCAGAAGAGTTTAATTTTTGCAATGAAATTAGTAGATTATTTCTTTGGGTTTACGACATTTCTTGCCCTAAGCTTAATTGACAGCACAATAGTGTTTTTCATTTAACTTTGTTTTTTCCTCAATCCCCATTCATTATTATAATTGTAGACTATGGTTAACTTACCCCTGAGCATGGTGGCGCAGCTGCCTTTGAATACACTTCGCAGACCGCCCTCCTTGTATAGTTTTTTGCCACAATCGATCATGCCACTGTATTTCTTTTGACCATTGGGGCCAACGCCTTGTGTTTGGAGCAGCACCTTGATACGCTCGCCAGGTGCCATGATGAACGTGGAGAACAAACCGGAAAAGGAGCCGGCCACAAAGATTTGTGAGTATGATAGTTTGGCATCTTCACCGCGCTGTTGCAAACGCTTGCCAACTGCATAACCAGCAAAGCACATGGCAAATATGGGCGCCACACCCGTTAAAGGCGCTGACATGCCTCTATATAGACCCCGCACACCCTCCTGGCGTATGGTTTTGGCAGCACAGTCGAAGGTGCCACTGTATAAAGGTTTCTCGCCAGGCGCTGGGCGTGGCATTGTTTGTAAACGCACCTAAAGTTTGGAAAGTTAACAAAGTATTCAAATTTGGTCTAACTGACTCACCTTAATGGTATCCAAGGGATGTCCTGAGAGCACATTGCAAATGCCTCCAAATCCGCCAGTAATAAAGGATTTAATCGGATTTGCTTTGCGCTCCGTTGGCGCATTCTCTAGCTTTTCAGCAACTGCCATGCTAAGAGAATTTGCGGGGTCTGAAATCAAATAAAATTATTATTAGATAATAATGTTATAAAACCAATTATGTTAAATCTATGTTAGTCAAAGAAATTCTTAACATTTGCACAAAGAGAGGTAACTTGTAATTAAAAAAAATATATATTTTAAAAATCATTATATCTAGAAATATCTAGTAATTATAAGAAAATTAGTTTGATGAATAGTTAACTTCATATGTGACTAAATCGCCAATAAGTCGACAGTTCATCAAATTTTCAATACTTTTTTATGTCTGTAAATACCAAAACAAATGTAAATGGTCTATTGACCTTTTGACACACTTTATACAGCTTCAGCGTATAATATTTTCGCATATCTAATCTAATTTCAACTCCCTCCACTTGTATTTGCATTGCAATCTGCATATTTAGGCACATTTAAATGTGCAAAGCATTTAATTTCGCAAATATAATTTTTGGAGTTTGCACCTTGCCCATAGGCATTGCTTAATCTGTATTGGACACTTGCTTAAGCTGATAAGGCTTAGCGTCAATTACAGCAAATGCGCAGCTGAAGGATTACCGAAATGTTTCTATGGTGTCTCTTACCTGATGTACAAAATTAATGAGACAAGCTCAAAATAGCGTTGTCGTGGCGGTGGCGGTGATGGTAGCACACGGAGCAGCAGAGGCAGCGGCAGCGAGAGAGCGTCTCAGTGGGGAACCTGTTGCTGGCAGCAGCGCAAAGCTCCGACTGATTTTTCGCTTGTCTGCGAAAGTGAACGGGTGACATCGTTATCAACAAACATATTGAATTTAGCGTCAAACAACTTTTGGCATTTTGGTCAAAATATGAACACGTTGCGTTGTTACGTATGTACGTACCTAGGAAAACTCAATTTGTATTAGCTTTGCTGCATTGCCGGCACTGTTGGGTTCAAAGTCCGTTAGCACTGTAGGTCTCGGGCGCTGCCGCATCTATTTTTGACAGCAATCTGTCGGAAAAGCTTTGCTGATTATATACATATATTTTCAATACGAACTTTGTTTACTTTCTTATCAATACAAATTTAAAAACTGAATTCATACAACAAAGTTCCAAATGTAAATATGTTTCGTGTAATTGCTGTGTGGACCTAGAGAGGAGCCCCAAAGACAACAGACACTCACGAGCAAGCACGAACTGCACGCTAAACATTAATTAACTTCACTGTACATCCCATTAAATCAATAAATTTATGTATTTATTATAATTATTTTTTTTATTTGAAATACAATGCAATACATTTGTACAATTATAATCCGTAGGCATGAATGTTTTACTCGTGCAAAAAGCACGAAATGCTTCCATCTCAACTGTTATGTAAAAGTTCAGTACTGCCAACCTGCTCAAAGATTTCAACAACATTTGCACAGCTGATCGCACATGACATTTACCTTATTTGCGCGGCATTTACAGAATTCAAAGTTTTCTATCAAAATATTTGTATTTAATTACATAATGTTTATATACTAAATAAAACACTAAAATAGCATCTGTTTGGCCACAACCTTAAACTTACGTCTAGAAATTCATTAAGTCGTTGGCCAATTCAACGCCAATAAAAACCGCTGCTGTTGAGGGAAATGCGCGTATTAAAATCGGCAAAACACCGCGATATAATGCCTTGGGGCCCTCTGTGGCCATTAATTTCCTAAAAACACTTCGAATACCATGTTTATATGTCCCCTCGGGAGCTGTACAAATACAAAATAGCATTTTTAAAATTCGGTATAAATTGGTAGACAGGTTTTTGGATACTAACCCGATTGAAGTCGACTCTTGAGTACATCAAAAGGCACAGCTAGGGACCAAAATACAATGCCAGCCATGCCACCAGCAAATATTGTTGAAGACGGCGTTATATGCCCCATTCGTCGTCTGGCCAAATCCTGTAGACCCTCGTAGACAACAAAATATACACCAGTTGGTGAATCTGTAACGAAAATTTTATCAATGAGATTTGTCAATTGCATGAGTACACAGTTTATAAGACAGCTTAATCGGATTTAACAAAAGTAGTGTGTATCGTAAACCAAAATTATCAGTTTGTTTTATCCTAACTCTTGCTTGTGTTAAACCGAATTAAGCTGTCGTGTCTCCACACAATACTAACCTCTGAGAACACAGGCGCAGGTGCCTTTAAAGAGACTACGAAGGCCGCCCTGTTTATAGAGCTTAAAGGCTGTATCCATCATCCCATTGTACATTAGAGGTCCCCCCGTGATTGGCTGTGTTTGCATCAGCACCTTAATGCGATCCGTTGGCACAGTGACAAGTGCTGAACAGATGCCAGCGCCAACACCGGCCATGAAGATTTGTGTATATGTAAGTTTAACTTGATCATCAGATTGAAGTAAGCGCTTGCAAGCCGCATAAACGGCAAAATCAACAGCATAAATGGGTGTCACACCGACCAGAGGCGCTGAAATGCCTCGGTAGAAACCACGCACACCCTCAGTACTAAATGTCTTGGCGGCACAATCAATAATGCCTTTGTATCTGGGCGGTTGGCCTGCTGCCGGCAGCGGCATTGTCTGCAGTCGCACCTAAAATGTAAACAATAAAATCATTTTAAAAAAAATCAAAAAAAAAAAAAGTTATTATGAATAAAAAATCTCTAGAATTTACCTTAATGGTATCCAGTGGATAGCCGGTAAGCACACTGCAGATGCCTCCAAATCCGCCAGCGATAAAAGATTTCGCGGGATTTGCTTTGTGATCTGTTGCTACTGCTGTCATGTTGCTTGCAGCTCACGGTATTTACGTAAATGAATCCAGAATATCGCTTACTAATTGATACATGCACGTGTGATGACTGTTGCCTGGGTTATGTTATCAGTGAGCTGCGCTGCCGTTTATTTGTACTAATAAAATCCGGAATTTCGACAGCGAGCTCAATTTCCATCGCGATTTAGGCACAAAAACAGTTTTATTCTAAAGAAACCATATGTTTCTGCCTGAAAACTTAACATTATGCGGAACTGTTACTTACAGCGATAGACCAAAAGCAGCTGTTGTGAAACATGCAATAAACGGATCGAAGCAATTTCATTGTAATATTTACCAATTTCGTAAGCAAGGACCTCCTCCCGTGGATTCTGTCTTGTGTACTATTTTGGTTTGTGTTTACATTTTCAAAAATAATAATTTTGATAAGCTTTCAAATTGAACAGATTCTAAATGTATTTTTCAAAAGAAAGCTAGCACCACAGCACAAATGTTAACTTAATTACAATACCAATGTTATTTACAAGCAGTGTTGCCAATTTGTCCTTTTTGCGGACAGATCTGTGAGTTTTGAAACTGCGAATTCCCGAAAAATTTTAAGACGACCCTTATCCTTTTTTAAATTTATTTCACTTTATCCTTTATTCATCCTTTTTTATATTGTTCTACGTCGCTCCACCAAAGCAGAAATGTTAGCTAAAATACAATGCTAATGTTATTTACAAGAATAGTTACACAAGAAAGAAGCAAATTAAATTCGTAAGGACTCCTTGTAAATATTGAAATGTTAAAGGCTAACATATTGAAAAATAATTTAAAAATCTATTTCTAAACATTTAAATCATTTTATAAATATAAGTTTATGCCACCAACATGTTAAAACCGTAATTCAAAAGCAAATTGCCGGTTATTAACTTTCAAAAATATTGGTATTGATGAGCTATCGTTATGTTTTTTATTTGAATGCTGTGATTTTTAAGATACATATGAAAATCGACATTCACAGCGATTTCTATCTAATTTTTGAAATTGTTAAGCAAACACAAAATATAGTTCTTTTTTGCAATAACAAAAAAAAAATGTAATTAATAATACAAAACATTTAACAATTTGTTGTCCATTCGCCCAAAAAGGGCACCGTTCATTGCTATCGATAATATATCGATAGTGTGCTATCACAGGGCTGCCAACGACAGAGCAAGCAAAATTGTTGCGTATGCGTTTGTTTGTGTGTGTGCAAAAGCATATGCATCATACATTCATTGTTTAAAACAATCATATTTGTGCAAAACGTTGTGCAGAATCATATGTAGAACTTATGTCTGATACAAGTGCGAAGGAATTATGTATCAGTTGTAGAGCGAGCTGCAGTAGCAGGCGCAAAAGGAGGAAGTGAAGCTGCTGCAATAACAACAACAACAAATTTTGTAAAACAAAAGCGAAACGAAAAATTACATATATATATATTTGTACACAAGCAACGCACACGCAACGTGCTCGCATCCCCAATAAAAAAATAACCGATTGCAATGTCCAATGGTGACGGTGTGCTAGACAACTGGGAAGAACTTGACGAGGCAGGCGTGAGTATTGAATGACATTACAACAACAATAGCAATAGCAATGCCACAACAACAAGAAGAAGAAGAAACTAACATATGTATTTATCTCCCAAATCTTTTGCAGCTTTGCATGACTTTGCAAACAAAACTGCAAACTGCCAGCGACGACTCAAGTAGCAAATTAAAGCCCGCCACAACAATTGAGACCACAACAGGCAGTAAAATGAAGTTGCTACAGCGTCCACAGTCTCTGCAAGAGAGCAGCGTCGTCGGCAGCGCAGCAACAGCTGCGCCCAAGCAGATAATGATTGCCAAAAAGCCAGAAGCGGCATCGGTGACAGATGCTGATATGACGACGGCACCTGTTATGATGGTATTGCACAAGTCGGCCAGCGAATACGATGCGGCCAATTATGCCAATCCCATAAGCAATCAAACGGTGAAAATATTGCGACGACCCGCACAGGCCGAAGAGCGACGTGACTCAAATGGTATACGACCCAAGCAACCTATCAAGACGTTGCAGCAGCGCGAACAGGAATATGCACAGGCGCGCCTGCGCATTCTGGGCAGTGCCAAGAATCCCGAGGACGATAAGCCGTTAGTATTAAATATACTTGTAATATTGTTATTTCTTCCTAGACGACGCTTATCTATCTGTTTGTAAATAATCTATTTATTAGATTCGGTCTCGAAAAACTATTAAGACCTTTTCACCTTTTTACTTCAAGACTGTCATAACTGCAGAAAAATTCGTGTAAAGATTTAATATTTATTTTTGTTGTACACTCTACTCTTCATGTGAAAAAAGATTTCTTCTTAGTGCATAATCGTATTTCTAGCTTCGTCGATTATATTCACTAAACAATCTACTTTCATACTTTGCAGTGCCGCAGTCCCAACGACAGTAAGCAACGTCAGCACAACGCCAGTGAATCCATCAGCTCAATGGCAAGCAGAAGTACCGTCTTATGCTGCCAACTTCAATAATAACAATAACAACAACAGCGGAGGTGGAGGAGTCGGCGGCGGTGGCGTTGTTCCATCTAATGCACCTGGCATGCACCGATCGAGCTCGGCGCCAAAAATGTCGCAACCACAAACGCCAATGTACAACTATAACAACTACTATCAGGCGCCGCCACCGCCGCATACGGCAGCAGCCATGAGCTATATATACTCAGCAGCGCCACTGTTTCAGCACCAACGCATGCCTCCTTATGTTGCAGGACCGGCAGCAGCAGCAGCTCCAACGCCTAATCCTCAGCAGAGCTGGTCACCGGTTGTAGGCGGTAGCGTTTCAGCGGCGTTGTTGCGCCAACAGTCAATGCATTCGCCCCAGCAGCAGCAAGCGCAACAGTCGGCGGTGCCACCACAATATGCTCATCCATACAATGATAATGTATTGCGGCTGCCTCGTGGTCCTTGTCCCAATGGCACAATTGGCTTTCAGATGCGTCGGTAACAGGCGACGGGACGCAACAAGAGTTGTTTATTTTCAATTATTGCATGCCAATTTATGCATGCATTCAAAATTGTCATTCTGAGATTACATTGAGTAATTCTTTCTTGTTGTTTTTACATTAATTATCATTTATTATTTGTAGTGCACATGTTTGCAGCTGCATCAACCACTATGTAAACAAATTTATGACGGAGTTTGGTAGTTATCTTGTAAATTTACAACAACAAAACACAATTTTTTAATACCTACTAATAAAAATACAACAAACTGAAATAAAATAAATATTTTACAAAGCGAATTAATTGAGATTTTCAATTGTTTTTGATCGGTTTTTCAAAGTTTGTACAAACAAGTTTTAAATGTTAATGCTACTTATAAAGCAGGAACCAAAAATGAAATTTAACTAAAATCCACACAACAATTGCTATACTGAACTTTTTGAATATGAAAAACAATTATTTTAAGTGAAAGTATAACAATATAATTTTAGCATGTATTAACTTTAGTTACAGAATTGCCATTTTAATATAATCTATAGGAGAAACCTTGGAGAATCTCATTTAGGACTTAATCTTATCTTCGTAATCAGTTTCCATCATGTGTATACATAGTTTTTTATTTAAATTGAAAAACGAAAATTTTTATTTTTCAAAAGTTTCAGGACTGAGCTCTTAGTTTTCAGGTAAGTATTTAAAAAACTTATACTCTTTTGTGTAATTTATTTGTAGGTCAGTGTGTGCTGCAATTTGTGTTGTTGCTGTTTAGCTGGCTTTCTCTGGCCAGTGTGTCTCATTGAAGAATTAAATAAACTCTTTTCAAATCTTGTTTACTATTTTATACTTGCTTGTGGTTCTTAGAATAATTTAAAAAATATAAGACATGGGAAATGCACTGATATTTAAAAACAAAAAAAAAACATATACATATTTGAATTTTTTGTCAAAACAGTTACTTGACTAAATCAAAATCAAAAATCTTTAAAAATAAGTTCATTAATCCCGAGTAATATATGTACATATATACATATATGTATGTACTTATTTCCTTTATTGATATCACTTTATTTCATTTCACGATGATCCATAAATTTATTTGACTGTTTGATTAATTCATGTGAGTTTAATTGCACTCTAAATGTCCAAATTAAATTGCAGGAACTTATTATTTAAATAACAATTTCAGTTGGTATAAGGAATTTCAAAATATTATTTAAATGCAAAAAAATTAATTTGAAGTTAAGCTGTGCTGTTAACTGCAGTTGCATTTACCCCCACGGATGCAACGGTTAAGGCCTCAAAGGTTATCAATGTGTTTTCGTTAATTTACACATTCGCAACAGCAAAAACAACAGAATGCAATGAAGCAAGTAGACGACGACGCCGACACCGAACGCCTTTTCAGCCAGTTCTCTTATCAGCGGACAGCAACACAAAACAAGATAGAATTACTAGAAATGGTTTGCCGAAGTATTAATACCCTAAATTTATATTGCAGTTATTGGATTTAGTGCGTGGCAAGCTTTCAATAGCTTAGGTTAAGAAGTGGCGTTAGACTGAGATAACCATACGTATGTATTAGCGAAGCTTCTTGCACTGCACTTTCTTATTGTGATTTGAAATGCCGTTTTTTAAATCGTTGCACGTACACACATTATTAAAGGGTATAATAAATCCCATCAGCTGAAGTCGCTGTTAACGTCACGGATCGGCTTACCTAGGGACAGTCATTTGGATTTTTGCTACACATAAAATATTTAATTCAATTCAGTTTCAGTTGTAAACGCGTCGTTGTGTGGTGCGGTTTAATAAGTGCTTAAAGCCCCCTCAATAATAACATTAAGAGAAGAACAACAATAGCAACATAAAAGCTTTGACAAGCTGCGCTCTCTTCTTGTTCTCACTGTGCGTGCGTGCACTCTCGCGTGAGCTATTTCTCTCTTTTTAAAACCAAAAGATCGCTCAACACGTGGGCACGAGTAAAACCAGCCAAAACAAATTAATAACATTTTGTGTATAAACGAGCACAGTTTTTGATTGTTTTGTTACGAATTTAACAAAGCAAAAATTAGAGAAAAGAACATTAAAAATGTCGCATCGCGTGTTGGTTATTGGAAGTGGCGGCCGCGAGCACGCCATCTGTTGGAAACTCAATCAATCGCCGCAAGTGGTTCAGATCTATGCGCTTCCCGGCAGCTTTGGCATTTCTCAGCTCTCCAAATGTCAGAATCTTGGTGCTGATGTTTTGGATGCGAAGGATTTTGAGGTGAGTGCAGCGCCCCCAATGGAGGTTGTGGTGGCTTACCACTGTGCACGTCCTTCACTTAACCTTCGTGCTAGGCTTAAAGTTACACAGTGACTGTCGTGAAGAATAAACAGAGACTCTCTGCCGACTGCGCTGCGGATGTTGCAGCTGCGTTGCAAAATTTTCAAAAGTTTTATTATAATTTGCAAGGCCTTCTTTTCGCGTATTTTTATGGTTCTCAGTTAATTTTGTTTTAATGCTAACCGGGGCTCATAAATGAATCCAATCAAAACCATAGCAGCGCCCAATCTTTGGAATCTCCATCTGTGTGCGTATGTGTGAATGCCAGTGTGTAGTACTTCGCATGCTTTAACCCTTGCGCTGCGAGTGGGGTGCTAAAGCTCACAAATGCATAGATTGTGATGTGCAATGTGTTATTGTAAAAATAGATTTTTTTAGTGACAACAATATCAATCGATCTAATCTATAAGCTTTGAAATTTTTTTAATGAAAAACACGCTTAACTTTGAGATTTTGTTGCTTTTAAGATTGCGATATGATTTTACTTATTCATGTACTTTAAAAGTATTGACTGTTAGGTTTAATTTTATTTCTATTCAACTAAAAGCAGTCGACAAAAATATTAATGAGCATTTAAAATAAATGAAAAGTTTGCAATTTTTAATTTAGAAAAGTGTTAAAAATTAATAAAATTTATAAAAAAAAAAATAAAATAAGCTGAAAACCAAAGTGCAATTCTAATCTCAATTTTACAATTATAACTAGAATGGAAGGAACATTTTTGAAAACATGCATCTTTACCAATTTTTAGTAAAATAATCAAATAAATTGATTCTGAAATTCTGGAATTTTAAAAATGTTTGTTTTTTTTGACATGAATATATTTATTTAGAATGAAGAGGGAGTTCTTTTGCTGTATTAAATATATAAAGCTTTATAAACTGTGTGTTTTTTTAGTAACAGTTAATTTAAAGGTTTCCTAAATTTTATGCTTTATGTATAATTGTCCAGATCCCTAAATAACAAGGTTATTTTTCCGTCATAAATTTTATTACGATACTAAATCGGTTTTTTTCTATTTCTTTTGGCAAATCTTAAAATTTTCAAGTTTTATGGTTTCTTTTATTTTTGATAAGTACCTTATGTATCTTAATCCTTAACTCACAACGTGTTTATTAATCAGACTGTTTGAAACTTCGAACTCATTTTATAATTCCGTCATAAATTCCGTTACCCATTAGCAAGACCAGCCTTGATTCCTCCCCTCGTCTCTTCTCGTGCCCTTAGCGCATTAGCGTCTACCCAATTGGCGCCTCAGATTGCGACGAGTATAAACAATTCAATCTAATTTTTTTATATTTGTTTTTATTGTATAAATGTATAAGAATACATGTATGTATATAAATGTTGTGCTTACTTTGTCTTAACACTTCTATTTATTGTGGCTTAATTAATTGTTTAGATCAAATTCACAGTTTCTGTTGCCTTGTCTTCAAGTCTTACCGCCCCAATCCCCCTCCCCCCAAATCATTGTGTTTCCCGTCAGCGTCGTCTGCTTAGCAACTGCGTTGTGGGCGGATGTGTCAGATGAACCACCTTGGGTGTGGTGCTGGGACGAGATCGTGGTGTCGTCGGCTCCTGAATGTTGCGTGTGTAGACCTTAAACGCCTCCGCATCGTGGGCAACTGTCTTCACTTCGCCTGTATAATAATCCCTGACTTGATATGGATGATTGCGTATGTACTCCAATGATCTCAGTATGTAATCTGGCACTTTGGGTATATGATCACCGACTGGATAATATCCTTTCTCATCGGCCACATAGCTAACACTAATCGGTGTTCCTTCGGGCGATATCCAACTGGATCCACCTTGGATTGCCACTCCACCCAGTCCAGATTGTGTGCCCACAATGCCATTAGATGTTTCATATTCGTAACGATAACTGCCATCTGTATTCAGCTGCAGATCGTTGTGGAGTGTATGGGTATTACGATCCGAGTCGGGTACATAAACGGCTGCCTGGATGACAAGCATCACAAATGCCAGTTGTATCTTGAAAAGTATTTAACATGTTAGTTTAAATCCATGAAGTTGGCCCACAAGTGTCTCAAGACTTACAAACAGATTAAGCCACATTTTTATTAACTATCTTTAATTATTTAGATTATAATCGTATTTTCGGTGGAATTTTCTCGTCGCGGTTGTTCGTTCTAGCGCTTAAAATCAACGACTGTTTGGTTGCTTTTAGCATGCTTTCGTTTTTATATCCAATCCGCTCATCGTGATTATTTTTTGACATTTTTTTCGCTGGAAACCCAGTTCCGACAAACCAACGGAGACGACGAAAACCAAGATTGGGAGCGGGCGGACGGCGAAGGCGGCAGCATCGTCGTCGTCGTCGTCGTCTGGCGCTCGTCATCATCTTGAACGGCAGTCATAAATTAAATGATTTTATTTTCATTTGTTTTTTTTTTCGCTCTTATTTTTTATAATTATTATTTTATATATCATCGCAGAATTGTTTGTAGCTGCAATTCCTTAAGATGTGGGCTGGTTAAATTCATGTAATCGAAATCCGGATCCGAATCCGAATCGGAATTGTATTGCCCTACTCGAAGGTTGTGTGGCACTTAAATTTTAATATATATATTTTGAATATTACCTTGCATTCCATAACTTTTTTTTGGCAAGGCAAAGAATTCATTGAACTGTTTCTTGACGTGTAGATTGAATGAGATTTATTTGATGAAGCTTAAATTAGTATTTATTGAAACATAGCTTAGAAAAATCGCCTGAAATATTTCTGTAATGTATATTTTAATATCATCTTGTTTTTAGTTAAATCTTAAAAAACATCAGAATAGCCAAATATTTTCTGCTTTGAAAATTGTATATACTTGGCCATTTTTTCTATATTCCTGTAAAAGCTGTATATTCTATTAAATTAAGAAGCATTTTATAATTTAGTATTCTATATTCTAAATGTTATAGTTTGATCGAAAATTAAATATAACTTATACTAAACTCTATTACATTCTAATAATGCGCTAAAAATATGCATTATAATCTTGGTATTATATACTATTTATTATAAAATATAGAATAGATAGAATGATTTTATCGATAGTTTAAACTTAACATTTTGTATATTCTTTAAGAACTATTTTCCATTTTTATTCACACAGTTTTAGTTTTATTAACTTCCCCCTTGTAAATAAAATACATATTTCATTTAATAATAGTTGCGTTATTGTTTGCTGTTGGCTTAAAATGTATAGAATATAGAGTATAGAATATAAAGATTGTTTCAATAGGTTAAACTTTTTATTTTCAATTTCTTATATTCTTTAAGCATTATTTCCCATTTTTATTTATACATATTTTGTTTTATTCCCTTCCCCCTTCCAAATAAAATACATATTTCATTTTAAGATAGTTGCTTTATTGTTTGCTGTTGGCTTAAAAAAGCTGTTAAGACTATTTCCATTCTCATTCTCAAAGTAATCCAACAAAGCGTAACTAATTCTTGAGATAGATGTTATTTTGGTCAACAGTCTAAGTTCAACTTTGTGCTGTCTCTTCCCAGTGTTTGATTTGCATATAGTATGCAATAAAGTAAATCATGGGAAGAAGATAAAGACAAGAAATGTTGTGGCCAAATTTGGAAAGTGGTCAGAAATTCCGAGACGCAACAAGACCAACAACAGTTATTTAAGATGCTCTCCCAGTTCGTCCCACTGTTTTGTTAGCGGGAAATGGAAACCTTGGCCGGATTGCCAAAAATGGTGACACCAAATGGCAATGTGAAGACGTCACACCAGATGACTTCCCGAGTTCGGGACCGATCGTTGCGATCACTGAACGTACTTGAACCCAATCCGCAGTGCGAGGGGGAATCTTCGGATGTGCTAAATGGTTGGGAACGTCGTTGCACTTGCCATTACGGCGATTAAAACAATTTCGCAATTGGCGCCAATTCGATTAGAAGACTGAATAAATCGCAGTCACGATCCCCACCAAAAACAAAAAAAAAACCGGATCATCAGGGCCCGGATTTAGTGGGTTTTGCTGTTGTTTACATAGCTGGCAGCTGAGTCAGTTGAATTCGTTTCGTTTCGACATTCACCAATGAGACAATGCACCCAGCTTTAATGACAAAATAATTAGGAAGGAATTCTGTTTTTTATTTTTTTTAAATATATTCTCGGCGACAAATTGATTATCGAATTGGCCAAGATAAATGATAAATATGATCATTTTTGGGCTTGTACCACAGCAATTTACATTTAAAAATCATTTGCATCTATTCGCATTCCAGGCCATTGCCAAGTGGTGTAAGCTGAACAAGATCTCGCTGGTTTCCGTGGGACCCGAAGAGCCATTAGGGCTGGGCCTTGGAGATGTGCTGCGACAGGCGGGCATCGCTTGCTTTGGGCCCGGCAAACAGGGGGCTCAAATCGAGGCGGATAAGAAGTGGTCCAAGGACTTTATGCTCCGTCATGGCATTCCGACGGCCAGATATGAGAGTTTCACCGATGTGGCTAAGGCCAAAAAGTTTATACGCAGGTAAGAGGTGAAACTATATGTTAAAGAGTCCCTTATTTTTCAAAGTCAATATTTTGAAACGCATACGGGCTAGATCTATTCATTTGGTCCTAAAGCACTTGGAAAAAAAGTTTTACCTCAATCGGAGTATGATAACCCGTGCCGACTTGGATCGGAAAATTTTAAACATATATGGGACAAAAAAAAATCAAAATTTTTTTTTTTAATTTTTTATTTTTTTGTTTTGTTCATTTGGTTCTAAAGTACTCGAAAATAAATTTTCACCTTAATCGGAGTACAGTAACACACTCAAAATTGCTTCGAAACATGAAAAAACATCGAAAAATGTATAATCAGTGTTAAAACACTGTTTTTCCAAGTGCTTTAGGACCAAATGAACAGATCTAGCCCGTATGCGTTTAAAAATAACAACATTGCCAAAATAAGGGACACCCTACTATATGTATATATATTCTATATTCTTACTTAGTATGGATTGTTCTAATGTACAAAACTCACAATTTATGTGTGTAATAATATTTTATAAATACTGACTAAATGTTGTCAAAATCGAACACAATAACGTATAATATCCATAGAATGATCTGTTTAATATTGATATTTATGCTGTTGGTTTACAACTTGTGTTTTTAAATATGATTAACATACAGGCCTGTTCCGGTATTCACCTTTTATTTTTTAGCATTTAGTCAAATTCATTTATTCACTTTCTATTTTGACTATGTATTTCAGAATGATCGTTTTTCACTTTATATGACTTAAACTCATCAACTCAAAGTGATTTAGGGCAGTTTGAAAAAATTCACTTTCGCAACATTTTACCGAAAGTGAAAACCGGAACAGGCCTGATAGTTTTTCAAAATCATCAATGGAGCAATCAATATACAATTTGATTTTTGCAGGGAAAATGAACGAATTATGTGAATGTTGATCTGTTACAAATTGATATTTATATAATAAAAACAAAGTTATAAAAATGATTTCGGTTTGAAAGTTATCAAAATCATCAATGCATCGATCATTATTAAATTGGATTTTAGTAGAAAAAATTGATTTTTTTTTAAATCGATCAATGTACAAAAAATCATGGATTTTGTGGAATGGTTTTTCTAAAAAACATTCCAATCCATTAAAAATGGTTGTAATATCATCTGCTTACTAAGTTTGTATCGCGTTTACAAAACTCTTCATATTTAATACTATAAGTGTAGTGCTTTTAATAACTTTAGTATGATTTGATAAATGTTCAGGTTGAAAAATTAAAAAATCGTTGGACTACTAAGAAGATGCTTTTTAAAATTGTACTCTGATGCTTAAGGGTATGAAATCCTCGGCTTGCCGAAGATTATCTGTAAGTCTTTAATCTAAATCTGAAAATCCTTTTTATAGCGCACCCTATGCTGCTCTGGTGGTCAAGGCAGCTGGTCTGGCTGCCGGCAAGGGCGTTGTGGTTGCCGCCAATGCGGATGAGGCCTGTCAGGCGGTCGATGAAATCCTAGGCAATCTGAAATATGGCCAGGCAGGCGCCACACTCGTGGTCGAGGAGCTGCTGGAGGGCGAGGAGGTTTCCCTCTTGGCCTTTACCGATGGCAATACGATCCAGGCAATGCTTCCAGCCCAGGATCATAAGCGTATTGGCACTGGCGACACTGGACCCAATACTGGCGGCATGGGCGCCTATTGTCCCTGTCCATTGATCAGCAAACAGGCCTTGGAGCTGGTCCAACGTGCGGTGCTGGAACGTGCCATCAAGGGATTGGCCCAGGAACGCATTCCCTATCAGGGAGTTCTCTACGCGGGTCTCATGCTGACACGCGATGGACCCCGTGTCCTCGAGTTCAACTGTCGCTTCGGTGATCCCGAAACTCAGGTCATACTCTCCCTGCTCGAGTCCGACTTGTTTGAGATTATGCAGGCCTGTTGCAGTGGAACCCTCAACAAGCTCACCTTGCAGTGGCGCAACAATGTGAGTGCCGTCGGCGTGGTCGTGGCCAGTGCTGGCTATCCGGAAACTTCTACCAAAGGCTGTGTCGTCAAAGGTGAATAAGCCAATTTGTAAAAAATATAATGCATCAGATTCTTCCCGAAAGCTCTGTACACATATTTAGACGTTACTGATAGAAAATGCATATCTGCTTTTCTTTCTTTCTTAAACATTTAACCGTACATGCACTAATATACTTTGACGTCACTGTCGTTAGCGCAACTAAGCCTCTCATTTTAGCTTCCCATCAATTAATCATACGAGCTCTTACTTATTGTGACGCCACTGTTGTACCTTTTATACACATATAGCCTAATGAAAGTTGATGCCACTGTAATCACAAAACGCCATTCGGATCAGGCAAACACATCTAAGCTTCCTCTTTTTTTTATAACTTTTTAGAAATTCACTAAATATTTAGACACCACTGTTGAATTTATCTTCTCTCAAACATAGACTAATGCACTAATATATTTAGACGCTACTGTCATCGCTAGTTGCAATATGCTCACTCACTTAAGGTACTTAGAAGCCACTGTGGTAGCTTACAGTAGCGCGCACTCTATTGAGCCTATTCTTTCCGCAAATAAAGAATATTCAGGAATAGGAATTACAAGTCATCTTTATATTAGGAGAAATCCCCAAATATAATAAACTAATTGCAATAGAATTATACAAATTAAATGTACTATATGTATAATTATAATTATTTTAAAAATAATAATAATAATAATAATAATAAACTATTAATTTTCAGGGTTGCCCGTTGCAAATGAAGATAATCGACTGATTTTGCACAGTGCTTTGGCATTGAATGCGGACAAGAAACCGATAACGAATGGAGGACGTGTTCTCATTGCGATCGCAATGGATTCCGATTTGAGGGCAGCAGCAGCTCAGTCAACCAAAATGGCGGCTGGCATTTGTTTTGAGGGATCGACAACACAATATCGCACGGACATTGCGCAAAAAGCATTCAAAATGTAATTAACTTAATAAAACGAAGTGAATTTATTTCGAAATACAGTTTAAAATTCATTTTTGAAATCAAGATGATATCTTACTCTCTTTCTTCTTCTTCTCTCTTTTTTTTTGTCTCTGTGCCTATTCCTCTGTCTTGTTTTTGGCGCTCTCATAGGTCGCCAGCTCCATCGCTCAGCTACAAGGACAGCGGCGTGGATATCGATGCTGGCGATGCTTTAGTTCAACGCATCAAACCCCTTTCTCGTGGCACCCAACGTCCTGGCGTCCTTGGCGGCTTGGGTGGCTTTGGTGGACTCTTTCGCATCAAGGATCTGAGCTACACTCAACCGATCATTGCGGAGGCCACTCAGGGTGTGGGCGCCAAAATCCAGTTGGCACTGCAGCACGAACTGTACGATCACATTGGCTACGATCTGTTTGCCATGGCCGCCAATGATTTGCTGGAGTTTGGCGCCGAACCGGTCGCATTTCTGGACTACATTGCCTGTGGCAAGCTGCAGGTGCCGCTGGCCGCACAGCTCGTCAAGGGCATGGTCGATGGTTGTCGCGATGCTCGATGCGCTCTTGTAGGTGAGAAACCAAAGGAATAATGAGAGAAATCTCCAAAAAAAAATCGAAGAGATTTTAGGATTTGTAAGTACGGCTATTGGGAGACTCGGTTTGCGTCCATATTAAGCAAAGATTTTTAAATCGAAATGCTAAAATCGTCAGAACAAGAATCGATTTATGAAAAATTATAGAGTTAAAGTACTTGAAAATCGCTTCAGCGAAAATCGAGCAGTCGATCACTAATCATCACTAATTGAGAGATCCCAAGCAATGTTTATAATTTTTTCCACAATCCAAAATTTGTAGACTAACTGATCTTACCCTATGATTTTCGATTCAGGAGATCGAATTGAAGTAATTCTTGGAAGTTATTAAAATCGATCGATGTATCTTTTTTTATAATTATGATCAGTAACTGTATGTTAGTAGGCGATTTAAGCACAACTTGCTGTTTTACCTAAGAAACTACCCTAAGATCCCAAGGAACTTAATGGGGGATTAATTGACAGCAACTGTTTGAGCCTTTCTCAATCCTTCGATTAATTGATTCACAGGTATATCACAATTAAAACTAGGTATCTCCTTATATCCTTAATCCTTAATAAGCTAGTTGTAGATAGTTTATTCTAGAAACAGATTTGAGGTATCAATTTAAATATAAAAAATTTAAAAACCATACGTTTAATGCAAATAATAATTAAATTTGACTTTTTGATGAATTTTTTTAATAACCCATTTGAAGTAAGTATGTATATGTGCTTGAAGTTATTCAAAAAAAAATACTTTTCACAAAAAATCTTGTCATTTAAATTCCGTTTGAATAATACAAAAATTTCGTTAACCCATTAAGTACCCATGGAAAATTTTGAATTTTTCTAAAAGAGTTTTTTATCTACTTTTTTCGTCGGTCTCAGACAAAAAATATTGTGATGCAAAAAAATTCGACAAACAATTCTTAGAATAACTGCAAATTTTTTTTTCAAAAATCTCTTCGCTAGTATTTTCTTTTATTTTTTGAAAATTGCTTAAATGGCACTTTTTTATGAAAAGTAGGAATAAGGGGTAAAAATAGTCCCTTTTTTTAAATTATAAAAAATACTAGCGAAGAGATTTTTGAAAATTTTTTTTGCAGTTAATCTTAGATTTATTTTTAATCGAGTAAAAAAGTTGAAAAATAGACTTTTTTCAAAATTCAAAATTTTTCATGGCTACTTAATGGGTTAAAAAATTTTTTGTATTATTCAAACGGAATTTAAATGTTAAGATTATATTAAAAAATCTGCATCAAATCTTTTTTATCAAAAATATTTTTTTTAAACTTCATGCACATACTTACATATACCCATTTTAATGAGGTACATACAATGATATAATTGATATAATATTGAATTAATGAATTTTGAAAAATACTCAAAAAGATTGCAAAAATTTACAAAAATACTGCAAAGAAAAAATCTTCTGAAGGGATATTCTGTAATCCACCGTTCTCAACCTGTTTCTGCGTTTATCTTGCAGGTGGCGAAACCGCTGAGATGCCCTCACTATATCAGCCCGGTCAGTACGACATGGCCGGCTACTGTGTGGGTCTCGTGGAGGAGTCACGTGTGCTGCCCCGCTTCGATCTGTACCAGCCGGGTGATCTCCTGGTGGGTCTACCCTCGTCTGGACTGCACTGTGCCGGCTTCAATGAGCTGTTGACACGCCTGCAAGGAGTGGATCTCAAGGAATGCTCGCCTGTGCTCCGCCATGGCGGAGATCATGGACTCAGTTTGGCTCAGGTGTTGGGCACCCGGACGCAGCTGTATGTGCAACAGTTGTTGCCACATCTGCAGGCTGGTGAGATTAAGGGCGTGGCACATGTGACACACGGATTGATGCACGATGTGGCCCGTTTGGTGCCCAAGGAATTTGAGGTTGTGTTGGACTTTGGTGCGGTGCCAGTGCCACAGATCTTTGGCTGGCTGGCGGGTCGACTCCAACTCAGTGCGGATGCGTTGCTGGAGCGGCACAATTGTGGCATTGGCATGATGCTGATCCTGCCCCAGTCGAGTCAGCTGTGGCGTCAATCCCTGCCCGGCGCGAAGGTGCTCGGTGTGTTGCAAGAACACAAGGAAACATCTCCTCGCCTCCGTGTGCGCAACTTTGAGGAGCAACTGGAGAAATTGGCCAAACCATTTGGGGGTCTGGGTAATCGAGAACTGCCTTCGGAGGGATTAGAGCAGGCACAGCCACAATCCGCGATAGCAACACGTCAGGATTGCTTTGAGACTGCCGCAGGACGACGTCTCACCCGTCTGCCTGCTCACTACAAGGATCCCATACTCATTCTGGGCACCGATGGCGTCGGCACCAAGCTGAAGATTGCCCAGCAAATCGGTCGCAACAACAGCGTCGGCATCGATCTGGTTGCCATGTGCGTCAACGATATACTCTGCAATGGCGCCGAGCCCATGAGCTTCTCCAGCTACTACGCTTGCGGCAAGTGGCAACAGGATTTGGCCAACGAAGTGGCGACAGGCGTCAACGAAGGTGTCCAGCAGGCCGCGAGCAGCTTTATAGGTAAGTTAATAAAACGTTCCGTATAGCAGGTTGTATCTAGTGATGTAAATTCGCATAGATTATTCAGTTTTAAAATCGGAAAATTTAATATTCGAATAGATTATTCAGTTTTAACATCGGAAAATTGAATATTCTAGTAGATTGATCAGGGTTAGCATCTGAAAATTTGATTTTCCGTTTTAACCCTCTAGTGCCCAAGACCGCCTCTAGACGGGCTAAAAAAAAATCTTAGTTAAAACTTTAAAAATTAATATAATTATATTAGATTTATAATTAAAAGTATATTGCTACAAAACTTTATGAATAACTAAATATTCCATCAGCCAGTTTTTCTTTTACCGCTCTACGATGAGATTTACTACGAATTTTCTATGTCTAAAAATTAGTGAATGCTCAAATTTATTTTTTTGCCTGGGCACTAGAGGGTTAAGATCAGAAAATGGAGTATTCGAATAGACTATTCAATTTTAACATCGGAAAATTGAATATTCGAATAAATTATTCAGTTTTAACAGCAAAAAATTAAATATTCGAAAAGATTGTTCAGTTTTAACGTCGGAAAATTGATTTTATTAGGTAACATAAGTTATGCGAAAATTAAATAATCGAATAAATTATTTAGTTTAAACATCGAAAAATTGAATATATATATATATTGAAATTGCCACATGGGTTTTTTAGCATAAATGCTTTAAATTGTAAATTGGGGTATATTATTTTTGGAAATGTATGTAACAGGCATGAGAAGCTAGCTCATCTTTGCTCCAGTTGCTTCCAGTGCTCTTTTCTGCTCTTTCATGTTTTAGTAAGTGGCACCAAAGAGACTCACAAGCACTTGAGCAAAGAGCAAATCAAATTTACAAAATAAAGAAAATGTAGTATTAGCGCCAACCAGACGCACAAGAAAAATAAATATAATGACACTGCAATAATTATAATTTTATGGACGTCAGAGTAAATTTTTTTTGTTATATTGAAAAACTGAACTCTCACAGTAATCACTTATAAAATGCCTCTCTTGGTGATGGATATTACCTTCTATGTATTATTATTAATCATCACCCATCAACCCATCAAGATGGGACCAATATGACAGTAGTTATGGAGGTTTCAATTTTGAAGCATCACATAATTATTTTATATTTCATATTTTAAGATTTTAAAATATTATATTGAAATTTTACTGATTTTATTGAGAGTATTTCTTTTAAATTTTAAAATATTCAGCACGATTATATTTCTTATTGTTAACATTTTCTTTTTTTAGTCTTTTTAAGTTTAAAAATATTTTAAATGTTTTTTTTTTCTTACGAAATTTAAAGTGTTCTTTAATATTATTTGTGTAATCCTTAATATAATTATTTTTGTAATTTCTTAATTTTTTATTTATTTATTAATAATCCTAATCTTTCTTCTGTTCCAGGTTCCCACACAGCCGACATGCCATTGTTGTATGAACCTCAGGTCTATGATCTCGCCGGCTTTGCACTCGGCATTGCGGAGAGAGCTGGAATCCTGCCGAGAGTGGAGGACATCCAGCCGGGGGATGTGCTCATCGGATTGCCGTCGTCGGGAGTGCACAGCAACGGGTTCAGTCTGGTGCATGCGGTGCTCAAGCGTGTCGGATTGGGCCTGGAGGATCGGGCGCCATTCTGCGATCGGACGTTGGGCGAGGAGCTGCTGGTGCCCACAAAGATCTATGTGAAGTCGGTGGCGCCGCTGCTCGCCCAAACCGGACATCATGGCATCAAGGCGCTGGCCCACATCACGGGCGGCGGTTTGACCGAAAATATACCACGTGTCCTGCGCAAGGATCTCGCCATGCGTCTCAATGCCAACACATTCCAATTGCCTCCGGTTTTCGCTTGGTTGGCCGCTGCCGGAAATATCACGTCGGATGAACTGCAGCGCACCTACAACTGTGGATTGGGTCTCATTCTGGTGGTGAGCCCGCCCCAGGTGAACGCTGTGATGCAGCAGCTCCGCTACGCGGAACGCGCTGTCATTGTGGGCGAGGTCATAGCTCGCAAGGATCCGAAGAAGCCGCAGGTGCAGATGCTCCACTTCGAGGAGAGTCTGAAGCGTAGCCAGAAATTGTTGACCCAACCAAAACGTCGCGTTGCGGTTCTCATCTCCGGCTCGGGCAGTAATCTTCAAGCGCTCATCAATGCGGTCCGTGACTCGTCGCAGGCTGTCCATGCGGAAATTGTTCTAGTGATTAGCAACAAGAAGGATGTCCTGGGTCTGGAACGTGCCAGCAAGGCGGGCATACCATCGCTGGTCATCTCACATCGTGACTTTGCCAGTCGCGAGGATTACGATACGGAGTTGACGCGTCATCTGGAGGCGGCACGTGTCGATCTCATTTGCCTGGCCGGGTTTATGCGTGTCCTTAGTGTTCCCTTTGTTCGCCATTGGCGTGGCCGTCTCATCAACATACATCCCTCGCTGCTGCCCAAATATCCGGGTCTTCATGTCCAGCAGCAGGCTCTCGATGCCGGCGAAAAGGAATCCGGCTGCACGGTTCATTTTGTCGACGAGGGCGTCGACACCGGCGACACGATTGTCCAGGCCGAGGTGCCCATTCTGGAGAACGATGATGTGGAGTCTCTGACGCAGCGCATCCATCAGGCGGAATACTGGGCCTATCCACGGGCATTGGCTCTGCTCGCCAGCGGTGCCATCTCTCCCAGTGCCAGTGAGGGGAAGCCCCTCAATAAGAAGAATTAAACTCAATCTCGTCTTCCTCCCCTTGATTCATTCGGAAATCCGCTTAAACAGCTCTTGAATTGAATTTATTAATATGCTAAATTAAATTAATTAATTGCTTACAAAAATGTAAATAATATAATTTGACAAAAAAATATATATATGTGTATAGTACATACTATATATGAATATATGTTAAAATTTTATACTAAATTAAAAGATTCTTTGGTTATTATTTCTCCTACTGCGATTTAACAATGGTTATTTTAAGAATCGAAAAAAAAGATATCTTAGAGACAGGGACTAAAACCATAACCATAGTCGTAACGGGTAACCGGTATTAACCGATTGAAATCAGTAACTGTGGCTGAAACCGCAACCGAAACAAAAATTTTTTAAATTTTGGTTCAACCTGAATAACCGTTTAGAAACCGATTCATGCATGTCGGTTAATTTGGGTTCGGTGGAAAACAAAATTTAACAAGTGGGAAAGGCTATAGTCGAGCTCCCGACTATAGTATGCCCGTTAAAAATAAATAAATAAATATAAAATATTTTTTATTGCATGCTCTTAGGCATTTACATTGCTTGAAACTTAAATAAGCCGTTTTGGTTGGTCGTTCTTGTTGGTTAACTAAAAGATTATAAGCAACTGCTCCTTAATTCTTAACTTAAACATAACTAAAATGACCAACTTTAATTAATTTGAATTTATTTTTTAATTTGTACATAACTAATATCACCACTTTTTAACACATTCTAAATTCTTTCAATTTTGTAATTATTATATAAGCTAAGTAGTTTCTAATTATTTTCCTTATATAATAGATTTTACACAATTATATGAAAATAATCCGAATCGAATTTGATATACGGGACAATTCTATTTAGTTGATGTACCATGAATCTACAATATTTTTTATTTAATAAATAAATATTTGTTAAATTTGTTTTGTACTTATGTTTTTTTTTATTTTGGTTAATCCAAAAGATTATCAACAATAACGCAACTGCTTTTAAATATAACATTGTCTACAAATACGTAACTAATATCACCAATTATTAACACATTTTTATCGCACTGTTTTCTAAACGAATCCAATGATTGAGAAGAAGTTTGTCATGAAATTCCGTTCGTTTCCTGTACCCTCATTTTTGTCCTTGCTTTTGAGTTGGGCACGTGGAAGATTGCGGGGTAGATCTGGTTCCTTGAAGATGCCCTCGGCCAGTTTATCCATACGCAGACGGAAGAATTGATTCTCCAGAATGGGCACAATCAGATTGTACTTGTCGATCAGTTTGTTGAGCTGCTGCACTTCCTCTGCATGTGTTTGGACAAAGGATTCCCAGGCTGCAAGCTGCTCTGAGCAGGTCAATGGCCAATCGCCATAGAAGCTGCGCTCAGTGCGAACCTTTTGCTTTAACTTGTTGACAGCCTCACGGATGTCGCGACTCAACATTATCCATTCCGGCGTAAAGCCATTGTCAAGAAGGATTTTGTTCAGCTTGTGTGTGGTAAAGTCCAAGTAGGGATTCTGCATTTGAGCCGTTGAAAGCGGTTTTCCAGCGCCATTCAAATTGTTAAAGTCCCCCTTGGACATGGCCTCCTGTATTAGATCCTCGACGACACGCTCAATCCCATATTTGGTCTTGATGGCATGTCTGCCATAATAGTTGCCGCCCTTGGACATTAATGTTGCCTCGCCCGCTGCTGCCTTCTCGATGCGATGCTCCAGGACACGCTCCTGCGCTTTCATGGCACGCACCTGTTGATATTGCTTCTGACGCTGAAAGGGAGTGCCAATGCCAATGCCATCATTGGACAGATACTGACGATGCTGTGGCGCCGTATGTTTTATATCAAACTCAACAGGTTCCTCCTCATTCTCGCTGATGTTGCGTCTGCCTTTGGCAAATTTCTCCTGCAGCGTTTTGAAGGCTTCATCAACGAGCTGAAAGCGTTCGCTGCTCGCCTCATCCGTGTCCGCATCGGGATGAACGCGTTTAACCAAATCCAAATATGCCTGACGCACTGTATCCTGATCGGCGGATTCATGTACGCCCAATATGCGAAAACATTGCTAGAAAACAGCATTTATTAATATAATTAATTACTTCCATTTGATCTCACCTGATAAACTTCGCGTCGCTTCAGGTGCAACGAGCGCCAGCCTTGAGCAGTTTTTGGTTTTAGCAAATTTCCAAGCAACATTTTCATCTTCAACAAACTTTGCTGGCACACTGAGAATTCAAACAAAATTTGTACTATTTTTATTATTATTATTCAATCAATACCAATTTACCTACCAAATTACAGGCCAGCGCAACTTAAAACCACTTTTATTAATCTGTTTTTCTTTTCTATTTCAATAACAAAATTTATTTATTAAAACGGCAATAAGTTAACATAGCGCATTACATAAATGTTATTGGCAGCTGTTAAGCTGTGTGTTAACAATAAGCTTCGCGTGCAGCATAGTTTTTGGTAGACAAAACCACACATAAAAATGTATATTTTATTATTTTATTATATTTCTTTAACTGTTTAAATTTAGTATAAGTATGCAATTACATATCATTATGTATCAACATTTTTTTGACCAACTCCATAAGTGATCAGCATACTAGCCTACGCTTCGAACATCTGTTGCTACTAAAATCCTTGGCAGCTACGGCAAGCTGTTATGCAACTTGTAGCCATTAACATTATTAGTGTAATTATACTCAAAATGACACGATTTTCAACAGAGCTGGATATAAAAATAACATTTAATAATTATTAAATGTTATCGGCCAGCTTTGAGAATTGTTTGTTGAATTCGAGTGACCAGATTTTCGAACAGAAAACAGCTGTTGAATTTTTCATATGCTCCGGTCACACAGTGCCAAAAAAAACTCGTTATTCTTGTTTTGGAGCCAAGGCTGCCACATAGTTTGTGCTATGCTGGAGCCGCAATGGTGATTTATCGAAAATTGGTCCCATGTCATCTCTAATGGAAATTCATTGAATTTTAAAAAATATATTTATTTATTATTATTCAATTAAGTACAAGTACAAACCAACAAAAATATAATTTTTTTAAAATAATAAAGTTAGGAAATTAGTAAAAAAAAACTACAAAATTAAAAAATCGACAAAAATATAACAAAGCTCCTGTGAAAGGATTAAAACTCTAGCCTCGAAATTAATTAATGAAATAACCGAATATGTTTGACAACTTTTGTAAAAAGAGCTAAATATTGGCAAATATGCCACAGTTGCCAAGACTGCCACCTTTTTTTTTGCAAATGTAATCAGCTGATTAGTTATTTATTAGAGGTGTTATTGTCCCGATGCTTCGATGTTTGCGAGCACATACATTTTTTTGAACACGGCTTTTAAATCTGTAAATCTCATCTATAAAAGGGATTGTATTGAACACATTTTTAAAAAGATTTTAAAATTCTTTCTTTCCAATATTTTAGAGGGCCGTAGTTATCAGGATTGTTGTTAGTGTTGTATATAAAAATATTCGATAATGTCCTACCAAACACCGATGTTTTACAAGCATTGACGACATCGATGTTTCACTCGACGTTTCTCCACCTCTAACACAAAGCAAAACAGCTGTTGAATTTTTCACATGCTTCGGTCACACAGTACCAAAACTAACTAAACACGCAACAAAAATTAATTTTATTCGATTTAAAACAAAACGCATTGCAATTAAACCTAAACAATGATTGCCAGCTGAGTGCCTCAACGGCCGAACATGTGTGAACTATGTGCAGTGCAATTAGCAATAGAAATTGTTTAATATAATATTTTTTCGTAAGTGTCGCAGAATTTACTAGTTGCTGTGTGTGCGTGCCCCACTCGTGTGTGTGTTTCTGTGTACGTACGTGCGTATGTATGCATGAGTAAATGTGTTAGTGACTTTGACTGCATTTTGCGTACGTTTTTTTTGTTGATTAAAATGTAATAAAACGAACGGCAATTAAATATGTAGAAGGTAACAGCCGCCCTAATCACAACAACAACAATAATTTGCTGCTATACAACACTACATTGGCAAAGAGAAGCAAAAAAAAAATAGCAGCATGTCGCATCATTGTGTGTGTGTGAGTGTCGTCGTCTCGTCACAGTCATTGCATGTGTGCGTGTGGGTTGATTAGTATTTGTGTTAAATAATGTTTAAACATTTTTTTATTTCGCACAACATTTTATGCGTTGCAGTTCAACAAAAGGTGAGTAACGTCAGTTAATTGTTATTAATTAAGCCAAAGTTTGACAACTGTCGCTCCTTCCTCTCCCGTTCACGCTTTTTATCATTCTCCCAGTTTGCTCAGCTTTTGCACGCTCGCTCTTAATTTCATTGCGTCTCATTTTTTTTAGAGTAATTTTTTATAGTTGCCTTTTTAATTTTAATTTGCTATGCGCGATTCGCGCGCTTATTGTGAATGCGCAAAGCACACAAACAAACGTCAAATGTCAGAGACAAGCCGCTCTCGTTGTCGTTCAGGGACTCTCTTGCTCTCTTGAGTCTCTCTCTCCTGATGTGTATGATTTGATTTGTTTTTGTATAATTTACTTCTTGGGTGCAAAAACTAAAAACTCTTGTTTTTAAAACACGAAAATCCACTCATTTTACAGTTTCTACTCTTTCTTTTTTATTGTTATTTGATTATTATTTTTGTTTTTGCATTGATTATCTATGCAACAAAAGCACACGCACACACACACACAGAAATACACACGCTACACCTTCGCATTCTGATAAGACATTTAATTGTTTCAAACGGACATGCCAGTAATTAAAGAAAAAATACTTCAACGTTGATTTCAAAGATTGTTTTAATTTATATTTAGAATCACACATGTTTTCTGAAAATATGTTGTACTAATAATATGAAAGTAGACCAAAACACGAATCAAACTCTCAGCACGATTATAAATGTAATTTGCATGAAATTCTTGTAATTTTCTACAGAAAATAATTGGATTGTTTGCTCGTATTGAAATGGATAGTCAATAATATTACAAACAATTTAAAATGCAGCTGACGTAATGTATTGTAAATATTTGCCTCATCCACCTTCCAAAGGTCGCTCAATGGTTCGATAAGCATCCGAGGTTTTCGGACAGTATTGCCAAGAATTCGTCCACAATTCTTCAATAGATAACAGTTCCGAAGTGCTAAGTACCTCATAATTTAAAGTTCAGTTTAACTCATAGAAAGCATTAAAAATTTTGGTGATCCCCCCATCTGTATATGTACAGCTGCGTGCATGAAAATAGGAGTGCAGATGACCTGCACCTTTAAGATCGACTAATCCTATTACAGAGACCATTATGGGTCGAAAACTTTTTATAATTGTTAAATCTATTTATTTTCTCATAACTTACCATCTTTTTTTTTTAATTTAGTCAATATTTTTTAAAATTTGTTGTATAATAAAAAAATATTGCTAAACTGTGCCGCTCACTGAAATAGGAGTGTTAACAAAAAAAATTCAAAAATCAAACATAACTCATTAATTAACTTAATTATACTAACGAACATTTTGGTTATGCCCTAACTCTTGGTTATATATCCTTTATTGGCTATTACAGCTTCGCACCTACGCAGCATGTAGTCGCCCAAGTCCTGCCAACGCTTGAGCGGAATTTTCGCCCTTTTATCTTCAACAACCTGCCAAACCTGAGACTTAGAAGACCCAAATCGTTTAGAGACATTGCTTTTGATGTCCCCTATAAGTTTCAAATGGGCTTTGGGTCCGGGGACTGAGCTGGCCATTGCAATGGGTCGATCCTTTCCTGGCAACGCCGGTTTTTGGCCGGATTGCTGGTGGATTTGGATCGCTATCCTGCTGGAATGTCCAGTTTAAGGACATATTCCAACTGGCATATGACAGCATAACGTTCCTTAATATATTGACGTACACATTTTGGTCCATAATCCCCTCGCTCAAATGTTTTGGGCCCATACCGCTATGCGAAAACCAGGCCCACATTATATTTGAACTGGCCACCGTGCCTAACAGTCTTGACCGTATAATTTGGAAGATCCTCCGAATTGGAGGTCAACTGACACACTGCCTAGAGTCTATTCCACCATATAAGATCATTTGGACTC